>PISW01013929.1:0-23571 GCA_004023785.1 Mungos mungo
GCCCCAGATGTGCATATTTTATTGTTGACACAGGTACTGCTGGGCTGCAAATCTGACTCCCCAGAGTCCTCACAGGGAGGGAAACATGCTAGTGTCCCTAAAATCATAGCCAGCCTCGTGCTCTGGAGAGGCACACCCCTTCCTATGTAAAGCCCGGAGAAGCTTTTCCTGGGCATCCTCAGTGGGATCTCTGTGAACGCTGGGGGCCTGGCTGTGGAGCGACTGCCCCAGGACCCTCTGACACAAGCCTGTGCCTTAATGTCGAAGTGAGATTCCATGAGGTCAAAACCTCATGGTCCATTTATCTATCTCTGGGATGCTAGATTAATTCCAGAGTAGAAATTAGAAAATATGGGGACGGTGAAAGGCCTTCAGAACTCATGTGCCTCAACATTGTTCCTGAAAGCTGAACATTTTATGCAAGATTCCCCGACAGTGAGTTTGAGGTCAGAAGACCTGGAAGTTCATTGAATCAGTGGTCCAGATCCAAGTGTTTTTAAGAGCCAGCCAGGGGGAGGGGCTAAGGTCTTCATAAGAGAGTGTAAGAGTCTGTACAATGGGGAGAGCTTCATCCCAAAGTAGCTGCCTCAAAATGGGCCATTCACAACCCCCCGCCCCCCGTAAAATGCCCAGGACCTCCTCTTCCCTTTGGAATAAAGTCCAGCTCTTTCCCACAGCTCGCAAGCCCCAGGCCTCTATGTGGTCTGGCCCCTCCTCCCCTCTCCTAGTCATCGACAGGAGACTCCTGCCCATTGACTCTTCTCGTAGCCCTGCCTTCTTTCTTCTCCTTAACCTGCCCAAACTCTGCCTGCTGGCCTGTGCACCTGCTATTCCGTTTCCTGACTCATTCTTACCCATTAAGGCTTAGGTGAAACATCAGCTCCGTAGACAAGCTCTCCCCTATTACCCTGTGTAAATTTCCCCTGTTGCTGTAACTCGGCACCTTCTTTGTTGTCTTCACGATTCTTCCTGAGCTTGTCATCGTTTTTAGTCATTCCACAAGTATTTACCAAGCGTCTTCTATGTATCAGACACTGAGAGACAGTGAAGCAGATGAACAAGTAAATAAACTAATATAATTACGGTGCTAATTGAGTGCTCTAATGATTCAGTAGTCATGGTGTGAAAGATGATATAATCCTACCTTAGCAAGGTGTTTGATTTATAGCTACTCTGGTTAAACATCTTTGGAATTCAGATGTGGGGGACTCAGTTACTATCGTTAAGGATGGTCAATTCAGTAGGTTATGAATATGGTGACACCAGGTAGGCTCTTATGTAAAGATCAATACTAGAGGGGGGACAAAGGTGCCTCCAGTAGCAACAATTCTTGCAATAATGTGGTACCATTCAAGTGAGGCACCTCTTAAGGCCAGCCCACAAATAGCTGTTGAGCCCGCAGAGAGAAAGGCAGATAGGAAACAAGATCCAAAACCTTGCTAAGCTCAATGTCAGAGAAATCATCTTGCTCTGTCTGCAAACAGAGAATTTGTTAAACTCAGTGATTGAGTAAAAAAGTGACCTGGGAGAGCTCTTGGGAACTCAGGTAAGGCTCAGTGTTCTGGTTTTACCCACCTATTGTTTCCCATGAGGCTGAGTTTGAGTGCAGGAGGTCTGAGCCCTGAGGGAGGTTTGGAGGGGGGAAGAGATGTAAGGAGATGGGACCCACTGAGGGCGTGGGAGGTGGAGGTGGTCCTTGAGGGGTGAGAATCAGGGAATGGGGCTCTTGGGACATCCCGGTGAAATCATGCCGACCGGAACACTGCAGGAAACCAAAGAACCAAGGTAGGAAACAAAGTCACAAAGGGCAGCAGCTTTTGGCTTTGGTGCTGGTGGTGAGGTGTGGCAGATCCCAAGGAATGGCCATAACGTCTTCCATAGTCTCTCTCTGCAGCTTGAATCGGGAATGGCCATGCTATTTGCTTTGGCCAATGGAACGATAAGAAACAAGACACGGGCATCAACTTGAAGGCGCTTGTGCACTGGGGCTCTCCTTCTCTTGCTGCTGGGGAACCATGTGGTGACCAAGATGTGAATCAGCCCCCCGCTGGCCTGTAGGATGGGAAGACCACATGGAGCAGAGATGAGCTGTCCTAGACAAGGCCTTTCTAGACTCCGGCCCCAGCCAACACACCAGCAGACCACAGATGGTCAGGAGAATGCAGAGATCAACCAAGCCGGCCCAGCCTAGAACTGCCCAGCTGACTTGCAGAATCGTGAGCTCTATGAATGGTTATTGGTTTATGTCACTGTGTTTGGGGGTCCTTGGTGTCCTTCAGTAGCTCACCAGTACAGGGTGGGGGTGTGCGGGTTGCAGGGAAGAAGCCAAGTGTTGGTTGAAGGGTTCTTTCAGGAATGATGATTCCGTGCTGAGCTGCATCTGAGGTATAAAGATTTCATGATGGACACAGTGGACATGGCCTCTGCACTTGCAGAGAACCATGCAGCCGTGGTCTTGATAAAGAACTTGGTCATTTCAGTATCTTGTGGCAAGTCCAGGAGGTGCTGTGGGAGGTGCCAGGGACATTCCAGGTGAGGGGGACCTGAGGTTGAGGTGGGAAAGGAGGGCAGGAAGAGAGTTTCTGGCTGTTAGAGAGTCTGGATGGTTAAGAAGAGAGCATGGCCACTTGGCAGGAGCTTCAAAGGGGCCACACATGTCCTCTGGAGTCACGTAGACTTCCCAGGGGGTCCACGAGGATCCTTGCTAGGCCTCCCTCCCCATGGAGGTGATAATGCTTCCAGTGAGGCAAGAATTACTTCTTGGAGGGTGGTTTGAACCCCTCTGAGGAGCCAAAGTACATGAACAGGTTTGGTGTATCTGGGGCATTAAAACTTGATGGAGGGGAGATTAGGAAGGAAACCAAGTCTAGAAAAATCTCCATAGAGGGGAGACAATGAAGAAACGTGGAGAAAGTGCTTAAGGGACTCTGTTTCCAGATCCTCACCTCGTGTGTCTGGCTCGCTTTCTCCATCGCTGTCCTCGCTCACAGAGGAACATCCTTCTCACCCCAAATCCTGCCTGGGGCAAGCCCTGGGAATTAAAGCCCGGTGTGAAGGAGCACTGAGGAATACTTAGTGCAGGCACTGAAAAGGTGAGCAATGACAGTGACCAAGTGGCAAATCCTTTTGTAGGTATGGGAAGATTTTGTTGCTTTCAACAAAATTGACGGGGATACAATAGGATTGTCAGCTGGATTAAAACATTTTTAAATGGCGGGCGCCTGGGTGGCTTAGTCGGTTGAGCATCAGACTTTGGCTCAGGTCATGATCTCACAGTTCATGGATTTGGGTCCCACGTTGGGCTCTGTGCTGACAGCTCAGAGCCTGGAACCTGCTTTGGATTCTGTGTCTCCCTATTTCTCTGCCCCTCCACTGCTCACACTCTTGTCTCTCAAAAATGAATAAACATAAAAAAAAATTTTAAGCACATTTTTAAAAGAACAGACACTAGGTTATGTTTGGCATATAACTCAAACGGTGTTTAAAGAAGTGTGCAGCACTGCCATAGAAAACGACTTACAGTCCCCTTCTATTTATTTTTGTGAAAGGTCTCTCCATGCCTTCATCTATAAAAATGAAAAATGGAGGGACACCTGGGTGACTCAGTCGGTTAAGTGTCTGGCTTCGACTCAGGTCATGATCTCACAGTTCCTGGGTTCAAGCCCCACATCAGGCTCTGTGTTGACAGCTAGCTCAGAACCTGGAGCCTGTCTTCGGATTCTGTGTCTACCTCTCTCTCTGACCCTCGCCTGCTCATGCTGTCTCTCCCTCTCTCAAAAATAAAATAAAAAAAAAAAGAAAAATGGAAACTGAATCGATGTTGAGCCCTGAGTGGTAGAAACAAGCTAGTGTCATCTTGAGATATATGAACTCATTGAATAAATAAGTAAAACCTACTCTATCCATCCCATTAAAAGATGTCTTCCAATCAGTTTTAGTTTTTATGTTTAATAATTACTTGTAGCACATTGGGTTACATGGATTGATTGCCTACTACTAATAATTCTAGGGAATAAAATTAACTTTTAGAGCCAGTGGTCACAGAAAATTTATAAAAGCATTAATTTCTCTGTGTGTGCATATATATGTATAATACATGCAGTATGCCATAATATATTTCATGTATGTAATTATTAGAGGGAGAGGTATGATAGGATGATCAATAAAAAACTTTGAAGTTAATAAAATCTGGAAAGTGGGGGGGGTTTAAGCTAAATGAAAATGAAAGTGCAAGTTCAAGTTACTCCTTGAAGGAACCACATAAGTAAGATTTCCAACTCCTGAAGTTGAGTTTGTTTGTATATTTTTAAAAGGAGTTGTTGAGTGCATACGAAAGTCACTACGGTATTGGTATTTTATTGCATAGCTTTGAAAGAATGACATAATGGCTTTTAAACTACAGTGTAATAGACTGGAAATTACATCCTCTGCAATTATACCTGCACACACACAATCAAATACATCCTTTAAAAATGTACACAAAAGTGCTTATGTCCTAGACACTACACTTTACCTTTCTTTTTCCCTTCATAAAACATAAATGTTTTCATTTAATCAAAAGTTTCGTGGTCTTTCCATATGAGTACATGTGGATTTACCTCATTTTTATCAGCTGCCTGGGATTTCTTGGTTTAGATGTAGCTGAATGCATTGAACTGTTGGTAGTCATTTCAGTAATTTCTAGGGTTTGTTTTGTTTTGTTTTTCCTTTTATGTACATTGCTGCAACACACATCCTTGAACACCTCTTATGAGAAGTCTTTGTGCATTTATTCAAAGGGTAATTATTTAACAATGAGATTCTTGGCACAGAGGAAGTGTGCATTTTACATTTTGAAAAAAGCCTCCAAATTTTCTCTCAAGACGGTGTACTTTCCACCAATGGAGTTTGAAACCATCAGTTTTTCACATCTCAGCCAGCCTCAAAAAAAAAAAAAATTAAATGCTCAATTGGTTAGAAAAAAAAAAGAATACCTTGCTTTGATTTGGATTTTTGTAACTATGGTAAGTTTAAGTTATACTGAGTGAGACTGGGCAACTTTTCCTATGTTCATCAGCCATTCCTCTATCAATACTCTGCCTGATTAAAACTGGATTGTTTTTTTCTTATTAATATATGAGTGCTTTGTCAATTAAGAAGTTAATTAGCCCTGTGTCTGTCATATGTGTGGCAAACATGTTCCTAGTTTACTTCTCTGTATTTTGTCTTTGTGTACATGTGTGTTTTGTCTACAGGTGTTTTGTATTTCTAGTGAAATCTTATTTGCCTTTTTTTTTTTTAACATTGAGTGAGAAAAAGCCAACCTTGCAAGGCTCCATATTGATTGATTCTATTTATAAAACATTCTTGAAATGACAAATTATAGAAATGGAGCAAAACTGTGGGGGTTTCTGGAGGGGGTGGGGTAGGAGAGAATGGGGGTGGAAATCTTTTGTATCCTGACTCTATCAATGTCAATACCCTGGTTATGAGATGCTACCATTAGAGGAAACTGAATAAAGGCACAAGGGGTCATCTGTAGCCTTTCTTACAACTGCATGTGAACTTGAAATTATCTCAAAATAACAAGGCTACTTTATAAAAAGGTGGGGCGCCTGGGTGGCTCAGTTGGTTAAACGTCCGGCTTTGGCTCAGGTCATGATCTCACGGTTCGTGGGTTCGAGCCCCACGTCAGGCTCTGTGCTGACAGCTCAGAGCCTGGAGCCTGATTCAGATTCTGTGTCTCCCTCTCTCTCTGACTCTTCCCTGCTTGCACTATCTCTCTGTGTCTCTCAAAAATAAATAAAAAACATAAAAAAATTTGAACCCCGCAATGGGCTCTGTGCTGACAGCTCAGAGCCTGGAGCCTGCTTTGGATTCTGTGTCTCCCTCTCTTTCTGCCCCTCCCACACTCATGCTCTGTCTCTCTCTGTCTCAAAAATAAATAAACATTAAAAAAGTTAAAAGGAAAGGAAATATTTTCTCCCAGGATGAAGTTTGTCACTTCATTCCCTTACAGAATTTTTTGAAGAACAAAAATTGGTATCAAATTTAAGAATTATTTGTCTTGCCTAGCTCTAGATCCTGAAGATATTTTCTTATGTCTTTTTCCTAGAAGTTTTATAGTTTTAGGATTTACATATAAGTCTATGATCCATTTTGAATTCATTTAAAAAAATTTTTTAATGTTTTATTTATTTTTGAGAGAGAGGCAGCATGAGCAGGGGATGGTCAAAGAGAGAGGGAGACACAGAATCCGAAAACAGTCTACAGGCTCCGAGCTGTCAGCACAGAGCCTGATGCAGGGCTTGAACCCACGAACCATGAGATCATGACCTGAGCCGAAGTCAGACGCTTAACCCACTGAGCCACCCAGGCGCCCCCATTTTGAATTTATTTTTATGAGATGTGAGACTTTGGTTGAAGTTCTTTTTTTATTTTAATTTTCTTTCTTTCTTTTTGCCTGTGGATGTCCAATTACTTCACCATAGTTTTTTGAAAAGGCTTTCTCATTTGGATTCCTTTTGCAACCTTGTCAAAATTGTCAGTGTTTTTCTGTACATGGTAGGTGTTTTGTGTCCTGCTCAGAAAGGTCATCCCCATTTCAATAGTAAAAATTAATTAATCCACATTCTTTTAGATTTTTTATATCTAAATTTTTACTCTATCTGAAAGCTATTTTGTTTTGTTAAAAAAGGTTATTGATTTATTTTGAGAGGAAGAGAGCGAGCTAGCAGGGGAGGGGCAGAGAGAGAGGGGGAGACAGAGAATCCCAAGCAGGCTCGGCAGCTGTCAGTGCAGAGACTGACTCGGGGCTCAATTTCTCCTCAACTGTCACTTCCTGACCTGAAACCAAGAGTCAGACACTCAACTGACTGAACCACTCAGGAGCCCCAAGGTTATTTTGTAAGGAAGAGATAATGATCTAGTTTTCTTTTATTTCCCCAAAGGATACCTAGTGCCGCACTATCCTTGTACTCCCACTGATTTGAAACTTCACTTTTATCATAAACTAAATTTCTAAAAATATTTGTGGCTGTTTCTAGGCTCTTCAGTCAAGTGGCTTGTCTGTTTCCACTCCACTCATAAACTACTGAATCTATTTTAATTGTTGTTATTTGGAACCTGGTAGAGCCAGTTTCGTCTACTTCTTCTATTTCTCTCTTGGATAGTCTCACGTGTACTTTTCCTTAGGAAATTCATTGGCAGGTTTAATCTGCTATCCCCCAAATATTCCTTCTTCCCTTCCACAGTGTTGGGAAGATGGGTTTGAAGCTGCTGTCCAGCCTCAGACTACATTTCCCAGCATGCCCCTCCAAGATGTGGTCATGTGACCAGCTCTCACCAATGGGATGCCAGGAGAAATGATAAGGGTCCTGCTGCCCCATGGGGCTAAGTGGGTCTCCTCTTCCTTTTCTAGTCTCCTTATCTGACAATCTTGGGAGCCAAAAATTTATAATTGTGGGGACATAGGCTGGAAGCAGCTGGTCTCTGAATCACTGTAGAGATGGCCCCCTGCTGAACACTCAGGCGTGGTGACAGAACAACAGCAAAAAACCTCATTGCACATTTAGTGCATTTAGCCACCGAAATGAAAAGTTTATACGTCCAGCAGCTCCTGGCATTTTAATGTCTTTAATATCACTTTAGCAAATTTTCCAAGACTCCTCTTGTCTTACTTAGGGCAGCACTGCATTTATAACTCAAAGAGAACTAATATCATTACATTAGGTCTTCTTTTATGATCATCAGTAGTATTTAAAACATCTTTATGCCATCCGAAGATAGTGATAATTAATATACGGGGGATATTTTTCAGGAATCTCTCCATGCAGTCACATACCGTATACATATTTAATTTTACCTAAATGGAATCATATGACACATGGTGTGACTTTGTAAGTTACTTTTTTCTTCAATTTTTATTTTTTGAGAGAGAGAACCAGTGGGGGAGGGGCAGAGAGAGAAGGGGACAGATTCTGAAGCAGGCTTTGAGCTGATAGCAGAGAGCACCAAAGTCAGATGCTTAACTAACTGAGCTACCCAGGCGCCCCTATAAATTACATTTTTATTCCAAAATTTCTACAACACTACATAGAGATCCTCATACAGAAACTGGCAAAAATAATTTTAAGGGCCAGTTTATTAATATTTTTGACTTTGTGGGTCAAGAGGATATTACAGAGGCACTTAACCATTTAAAATGTAAAAACCAGCTTAGATTTTATTCAATAACATAACAGGCAAACAGCCAGAGCTGGCCCATAGCCATAGTTAGCCAACTGCTAGTACACATCATCATTAAAAAAACTACTTACTTAAGTAGTCTTCTGTTAATGTGCATTTATGTGGCTTCCATATTAATTTACAATTATGCAAACTGGGGCAATCAAACACTGTGTGTAAACCCCTTCCATTGACCCCCAAAGGGTAAATTTCTAGAAATAGAATTGATAGGTCAGAGCATATGATGTTTTACTCTGTGATACATATCATCAAAATATTCTCATTTATGCTTACAGTCTCATCAGTTATGTGCAAAACATCCTGTTTCACCACATACTTATCAACACGAGGTATTATCAGACTTTTAATTTTTCAGTCCAATAAGTGGGAAAAAATGATGTCTTATTCCTAAATGATGTCTATACTTGCTATGTTCTTACACTTACTATGACTATCTTTTCACATCTAATTGTGAATTTATTATATATAAATTCCCTGTTTGTGCTTTTTGCCCATTTATCTCTGTGATTTTTTTTCACATTGATTTGTGAAATAAAATCTTTACATAATAGAAATAGTAGCACTTTATCGTTTGTGGGCAATATTTTCCCCCCAGGTTTTCATTTATCTTATTTCTGGTAATCATTTTTCCTTTGTATTTTATAAGTTTTACGTTTTATTTGGTTCAGGTCATTAGGACCTTTCACTCTGTAGTAAGTGTCTAGTATGCATCCCAAGCCTCTCCCCTTTTATGAGTACAAAAGCATTCGCCTGTGTTTTGCTTTAGTGCTTTTATGGTCTTTCTATTATATTTTAACCTTTGGTTTATTTAGAATGTATTTTGAAGTACAGAATGAAACAAAGATTCACCCTTATTTGTTTGTGTTTTTGTTTTTAAATAAGGCTAGCCAGTTTTCCTAACACTGTTTAGACATTTTTAATCCACGATTTTGAACCCCGTTATAAATTTCCACACAGTTAACCTAAAAAACCTCATTTAAGAAAATCACCAGATATCAAGGAACTGAGTGTTTTGATTCTAGCAAATTATTCACTCCTGGCTTTAAATGAAGAATTCCTTGAAAAATGAGGTGTGCCTTATCTTCAACTGGAAGCTTTTTTCCTGATAGCAGTTTGTATATCAAAGATAAACTTCTTATAATTCGGGTGGATAAGGTTGTTTGCATTTCCCCGGAGCAGACAGATAGGCTGATTTAGAATTGAGAAGTGCAGCTGTACTACTGCACTGCAGTTGTACTTTATCTGCGTGCATGTGTGACCACGAAGACAGACATAAAGCAGTTCACACAATGAGTCGCCAAACCTAAATGTGGGGTGTCTCGATCGGAAGGGGGGGCACCAAATGTGGGGTGCTCTGATCGGGTGGAGGCCAGCAGCACAGGAAGTGAAAGAATTCACCCAAAGCAGAACCAAAGAGATAAGAGTTTATTGAAGACACCGCAGGTTACTAAGAGTTTATTGAATACTGCAGTGGGCAGGACAGCAAAGCAGAGACTGTCTGTAAGAGGCAAGGTCATAGGGCTGAGTGAGGGGCCCAGGGGACAGATGGAATCTTCCCTTTTTTGGCAACCTGAGGAACTGTGCCGGGTTGTGAATGGTCAGTGGGGGCCTCTGGCTCTTTTGGGTGAGTCGCTGGAAGAGCCTGTTTGCATTCAGCTTTGTCACTGTGGGCCCTTTGGTTTTGCTCTACACCAGAGAGTTGACGATGACAACAAAGAGTTGTAAGATGACATTTCACCAAATTTGAAGAATAGAAAAGGTACCAGTCAGGATTCAGTCTTGCATCCAAATTCCAGCCCCAAAGTTCACAGGTGTGTGGTCCTGAGCATGGCCCTCCCCGTCTCTGGGCCTCCGCTTTCCCATCGGTAATATGGGTTCACAAGCGTAACACCTGTCTCACCGTGCTGTTGGCAGGACTCGAGCTGGAATCTGCCGAGCCTGGGGTGAGCCCTTGAGATCCCAGGGCCCTCACACCTGTGGTCTGAACTTATCCCCCTTCCCATCTCACACCAACACCTCCAGTTTCTGGTTTTCTATTTAACAAGCCACAGTACACTGAGCAGAGTCCCCGGCCTCGACGCTGTTCTTGCCCTCCCCTCCCCCACTTGACTTCCATTCTCGCCCCAGCCCGACAAGCCCTGGCCCAGCGTGGGTGCCCCCTTGTCACTCGATCCAGCGGTCGCCATGTCCTCTGAGCCCCCCCCACATTGGGCTGCTGGCTGGAGTCCCACTTGGTCCTGCCATCTTTCCCTTCCCTTCCCTGCGAGGATACTTGTTCTCACCGAGGTGTTTGCGTTCCCAGAGAGGATGGTTGGGAATGCGAATGTCTGCTCTAACTGTCCAAATTCCTGGCATTGTGACAAAGAGGCCACAGGCTGATGGCCCAGGGTCAGTTCACCATGGTGGCAGCCGTCAACTCCAGGACCATTCATCGGAAGGTGGCTTTTGCCCTCACAGTTTGCCTTATGTAACAGTTCTTTATGTGTCTGACACATTCATTCCCCCTGGTCCGACTGCCAAGGTCGTGAAAGCTTATCTCTTAATCATCTCTATTCTGGGTAGGCAGGCGCGCCTCCGGGTGACTAAGGCATTGCCCTGCTCTGCACCGCCAACAACTGTCAGTGGTCCTGACACACCAAGGGAAGGCCTGCTTGCTTGGATTTCAGAATTTGGAAACCTGAAAAACAAAGGAAAGCTGGAGAAGAAAAGAGAGTGTGTCACGGAGGAGTCTTTTTTCTTTTTTGCAAGGGAACAAAACCCAGCTCCAACTGAGCGGAAGAAGGAAAAAGACCTGAAAAGGCCAGGGAAAACCCTCATGGCTGGATGGGGGGCCGGGGGCGGACAAAGTATCTACATCATCCACCCTGTTCTCCTGTCTGCTTTCTTTTCCTCGGTGCGTTTTCCGTTCTCTCTGGGCCCATCCGTCCTGGTGGCGGTGATGGCTGCTGGTGGCTCCTGGCGTACTCTGCCTCTGAGCCACCCCCTCCCCCAGCAACTCCGGAGGAAGAGCACCTCATTCCCAAAAATCTCCAGAAAAAAGTGCCCGGATTGCATGTTCATGGCCTGACTTGGACCGTAAGCTCATCCCCGAGTCCATCAGGATGGCCTCGAGTGCCTGATTGGCGGGACCCACGTAAGTGTCCTGCCCGGACAGGCTGGGGAGCTGAGTGGTGGGGGAAGGCTGTCAGCTCTTCCCAGATTCTGTGAACCGAGAGCCAACCGAAGAGCTGTGGTTTCCCCAGGAGAATCAAGAGGCTGTCAACCATCCAAAGAAACAGGGATTAGATCTTCAGTAGACACTAATGCCAGGTGTCCATTACGGGGACAGAGCAAGAGAGAGAGACACACACAGAATGGGAGACAGAGATGTTAGGGAAGCCGGCCACTGACACAGAGGAAAAAGATGACTTCTGTAATTTTAAGAAAAGAAGTTCCTTCTCTTGTTAGCAATCAAGAAAGAAGTATTATACCCATGTTCATAGTAGCATTATTCCCAATAAACATCAGGTGGAAACAACTCAAATATCCACTGATAGCTGAACAGATAACACAATGTGGCATCTCCGTGCAATGGACTAGTATATAGTCTTGGAAAGGAAGGAAGTTCTGACACCTGCTACCTCGTGGGTGGCAGCTTTATTGCCGGATTTTTTACCCAATACCCGGGATTCATTGTCTCGCTGCTTTGAAGAACAAAGAGGTGGACACAGCATGAGCAGAGGCGGACGTTTATTAGAGTATCAGATCCGAAAGGAAGAATAGCGGTAAAGCTCTCTTCACGGAGAGGGCGCATCCGAAAGTGAATGCCTGTGGACTACAGGCGAGGTCCTTGTTTTATAAGGTTCTGGTCGCCCTCCCTCCCCTCCCCTTCCCCTCCTTTCCTTCCCAGGTCTACCCTACTGGCTGGATCACTCTAGATGCTGGGCTGTGCATCCATGATGGGCTCGACTCCATCGTGTGAGGGGTCAGACTGGTGTGTAGTATTATCATTCCATCGTGCCTTGTGCGTCATACGTTTGATGATCCACGACTTATTTTTAGTCAGGTCTTTTGTCAAATTCCTGAGGGGAACCTGACAGGGAGTAGGTGGTGTCTGTTCTTGAGAGGAACCTTACCCCTGAGGGGGTTGGCTGTGGTCAGCCGCTCCCAGCATTGGTCCAAAACCTGTGTTTTTCCGCACCCAGGGACCTCAGGTCCTTATCTTTCCCTCTCTGCCTAATTGACCTATCTTTTCCCGTCATACCTTGAGGACATGATGCGAAGTGAAAGCAGCCAGACATAAAAGGACAGATCCTGAGTGATTCCACTTATATGAGGTAGTCAGATTCAGAGACAGAAGGTAACCACCTGTCAGAGACTGGGGGGTTGGGAGGATGGGGAGTCATTGATGGGTAAAGAATTCTGGTCTGAGAAGATGGAAAAACTCTGAGGATGGATGTGATGACGGCTGCCCAGTAATGTGAGTGCTCTGAGTACCCCTGAACTGCAAACTTAAAAATGGTCCAAATATTAAATTTTCAATGCGGAAGACAAGCCTCAGACTCGGAGAAAATGTTGCCAAACACATCATTGAAAAAGGACTTGTATCCGGAGTATATATGCAACTCCTAAAACTCAATAGTAAGAAAACAACCAACCAAATATTTAACATATGGGCTTGAAAGCTTCAAACAAATGTTTCAGCAAAAAGGATAGGCTGCTGGCAACTCAGCACATGAAAAACAAAACAAAAAGGTCAACAAAGTGAGTCATAATCATTGCAAATTAGGACGTGTGAACTCCAAAAGACGGATCATACCCGCTCTTGGCGATGATCGGGAGGGACCGGAAGTCTCGTACTCCGCAGGCGGGACCCTGCAACCACTTCCGGCTTTCTTAAAAAAACTCACACCCACCATCCCTCTCTTAGGCAGGCACTCAAGGGAAATGACAATCCATGTCATTGAAGGACTTGTACAAAAACGTTCACAGCAGTGGATTCACAGCGTCCAAAAACTGGAAAGATGCCCATCCAAGTGCGAGTGGCGGACGAGGCTGGGGTCTGATCACCCGGGGAGCCGACCACAGCACCCAGAGGAAGGGGACCTCGTGTGTGCTAGAACTTGGATGAACCTAAACTAAATATGCCCAGGAAAAGAAGCCGGATGAAAAAGAGCACATCCTGCTTGGTTTCACTTATGGAAATTTCTGGAAAACTCCAACTTATTTATAGTGGCGGAAAACAGAGTAGTGGGGCGCCCGGGTGGCTCAGTTAGGCGTCGGACTCATGATTTTGGCTCAGGTCATGATCTCATGGTTAGTGGGTTCAAGCCCTGTGTCGGGCTCTGTATGGGGCCCTCTTGGGATTCTCTCTCTTCCTCTGCCCCTCCCCCACTCACTCTTTTTTCTCTCTCTTTCTCTCAAACTATATAAACATAAAAAAAATAGAAAACAGATTAGTGTTTGCGTGCAGACAAGAATGGGGTCACAAGGGAACTTTGGGGGAACGTTCGCTGTCTTGATTGTGATGAAGGTCTCATGCTGTGTGATATGTCAAAACGTCAACTGTACACGCTAAATATATGTGATGTATTATCTATCGACTATACTCAGTAAACCTGCTTAAGAAATAATTTTGAAAATCCAAAAGATACTTCTGGTTTCTATTTTGAGATCATTTGCCTGGAAAGCATAGGCGCTCCAGCAAACCAGTTCTGAGCCCAGTTGCCTGTGACCTTCAGTGAGTCGGGCCTCTGGACTTTGCCTTCCACATCTGCAAAATGGGGACAGTACCTGCCTCACAAGATTGCCGTGAAGAATCAGCAAGGTCAAGTTTGGTAAATGCTCAGTAGGAGGTCTGGGACAGGACTCATTGACCCCAGACTTTTGTTGTTATTGACAACAATTTCAATTACTGGAATAATAAAGGGTATAGTTAAAGCCTTCTGCTTTTTAAAGGCAGTTTCTAAAATGGCATATTCTTATATTTTTATGGGTATAAAACGTGACAGCCCAGGACATGGAGGCTGAATTCAGTGTTCTCTTCTAGGGACCCTAGATTCACCTGAAAATTCCCTCCTGGTTTTGTCCAAAAGGTAATTTCCTAAACACAGACTGGTTTTATTTGTGATGTTTTATTGAAGTGTAATATATACAAGGAAAACCACACGTGCTGTGCCGGCTCGTGACTTTTCACAAACAGAACTCACCCTGTTGCTAGCATCCAGATCATGAGACAGAAGGCGGCAGCGCCCGCAAATCCCCACGTGCCCTGTCCTTGGCTTTGCTTTGTTTTGAACTTTATATTGTACGACGTGTGATTTTTCGTGCCTGGCTTCTCACTTGCGGCACACAACAAACTGTTAGCCAGCTCACATGATTTACATTTTCCGTGATACTTCCTCTCTTGCTACCTTTACAAACATTCTCTTATCTTTGTTTGGACTTGAAGGATGAGTAAGGTTTTGCCAGATTTAGGGAGCAGTGTGGGTAAGAGAAAGAGACCATCCAAAGGCTTGAAGGTGCACAGAACTCTGGGAGACGCATTCTAGGGTAGACATCTCCTACTTAGTTCCATTGTTTTCATAACTATGATCTTTCAAGTAGTTCCTAGATTTTTCTACAATAAACAATGATGAAATCAATGTCCCTTTCATATACTCTTACCTACTGTAGGTTTTCTTTTATGGGGTTGATTTTCAAATACAAGGCTTCCTGGGTCTGTGAGTTTAAATATTTAATAACTATTGCAAGATTGTGTTCCAGAATACTGTAGCAATTTACACTTTCACCAGCGATGCAGGTCTCTGTCAGTATTGGATGTTGATCTGTTTTTAAAAACAGGGTTTTTATTAACAGGGTGGCCAGGTGGCTCAGTCAGTTAAGCATCAGACTTTGGCTCAGGTCATGATCTCACAGTTGTGAGTTTGAACCCCACATCGGGCTCCATGCTGACAGCTGTCTGGAGCCTGCTTAGGATTCTATGTCTCCCTCTCTCTCTGCCCCTTCCCTGCTTGCACTCTGTGTCTCTTTCTCTCTCTCAAAATACTAACAAGTAAAAAAAAAAAAGTGTGTTCTGAGGGTGCCTGGGTGGCTCCATCAGTGAAGCCTGTGACTCTTGATCTCAGCTCAGGTCTTGATCACCAGGTCGTGAGTTCAAGCCTCATGTTGGGCTCCTCCCTGGGCACAGAGCCTACTTTCAAAAAAAAAAAAAATTCTGTCCTGTTGTTTTAACTTGAATTTTCTTTTTCTGGCTTTTAGAGATTGTCTTTACATGTTTGTTGACCATTTGGTTTTCCTCTTCTGTAAAGTTATTTAATTTGGATAGTAGACAAAAGGGTAAAAGCCAAAGCCCAAAAAAAAAAAAAAAAAAAGACATGAGAACGTTCTAATCATGAATATGGAATAAGCTTGTGGTGCTCGGTGCACAGTAGCCATTATTCTACCGTTTTAATAGTTTGATATACCGATGGTGACAATGAACCCTTCCTGATGAGGCTTAGCAGGCTGCTTCTTGAGTCCGGTGACCCTCTGGCCGTAAAGGGTTCTGAGGTAACGCACATGTCTGATGTCTGGTAACCAGTGACTCAAAAGGCATCAATGTTTGAACTTGACACTGCAGGGTGAAAATAGGGTGCTGGCAGCATCTTCAAGGAAGGGATGTGCTTAGGCTCAAGTGAGCCTGCAGTTTAGCAGAGAGAAAAGTGAAAAACAACAACAACAAACTAGAGTCGTTTCCCACCATTACGTTACCTTAAGCTCCTGGTGACCATGGGCTGAAAACAACATTGATTTTATTTTATCTATTTATTTTATTTATTATTTTATTTAGATAGAAATAAAGCCACTGTTTCAGAAGAGACAGAGAGTTCTGCCTTTAGTTTCTGCGATGGTCCATCTCAGGATCAGCCTGAATTATCGAGCCTCTGCATTACAAATATTGGCTGGTTTGCAGAAGAAATTATTAAATCGAAAGCCTGGTGTCGCTGGGAACGGGGAGAACGTGTACCAGCCGGAAATGTTCTCTACTGTGAGTGACAGAAAACTCAACTCCCGGTTCCCGAAACAGGATGTACATTGTTCATTACACAGGCTCCCAAACTGTCTTGGTTCACAACGTTCCTGGGCCACAAGGGATACCTCCTAGTTCTATTTATGTCTGTTTTTAGAATTTTTTCAATGTTTATTTATTTTTGAAAGACAGAGACAGAGCATGCATGGGGAGAGAGGGAGAGAGAGAGGCAGAGAGAGAGAGACACAGAATCTGGAGCAGGCTCCAGGCTCTGAGCTGTCAGTACAGAGCCCGACGTGGGGCTTGAACCCACAAACTGTGAGATCATGACCTGAGCCACAGTTGGATGCTCAACCAACTGAGCCACCCAGGCGCCCCTCAACTTAGCCATTTGGAAAAAAAATACACGTATATTGAAGTGTTTTGTTTATATCTTTATTTCATTCTTAGATGACTATAAATAACTCAGTTGAATTGAGTCCTCAGATAACTTGCATTTTTAAATTCTACAGTTAATTACTGTGGGAGATGTGCACCTTCGGGCACGGCACAACTTCCTAGACCTTGGAATCAGATTGGACCCTACCACCTACATTTCTTCTTCCACATTGGTTTTTATGTGGCACTTGCTTTTTATTATGGCAGCTCCCATAAAGCCAGCTTTGTAAAGATATGAGGTTATTGGAGGGAATGTAGGGCCATTTACTATTACAACTTTGAACAGCCTCGAGCTGGTAATTCACATGATGTCTGACAGATCTCGAGCATCACTGGATTTCACTTGAAGTTTCATAATCCTGCATAGCTCCTCTGTGAGTTCAACATGGCTGTCTGGGGTGCCCTGGTACACAGTCTGAGAAGATCAGGTGAATTGGACAAGAAAGTCTGTAGCAGTTGATCTTGGGGTTAGTCTGGTGGCTTGGCAGTATCATCAGAGAGCCACACTTCTGGTAAGCTGGGCCTCTTGGCCTCACGATAGCTGCCATGGCGCCGGCATCACATTCTTGCCCCATGGCGCAGCTATCAAAGTGAGAAAGGAAGGAAGAGCAGTGTGACAGGATAAAATAGAACTGCTTTTATACTCCATCTGGACCTGGTGGGGGATGGTGCCTACAGCTGGAGACTTCTTGAACTAAACAAGGATCTAAACAGGGATTACAAATCCGAGGCCTCAGTCATGTCAACCAGACCTGGGATTGGAAGACTGAGAAGTTTGCCAAGCCAAACCAGTTCTCCTGAAGGCACTGTCTCACTAGCCCACCGGTTATTCTAGTGGTTTGGGGGGAACCGGTGCAATGCCTCCAGAGACAGCAGTCCATGCAAGAAATCCTGAGTTGTGGAAATAGCTTGTTGTGCCTGAATGACATTCAGGTTTTCTCTGGAGGGCCACTATTTTTGGAGCTAACTGAGAGGGGCCTTTGCTCCAGCGAGGGAGGGATTCTGTGTCGGGAGGACTGACATCTAGTTGGCCAGGAGTCAGGGAGGAGACACCTGATCTGATATTTGAACGTGCAGGGGAGGTTGGCCAAGGGGCCAAACAGGACTCCAAACAGAGGAAACAGCGTGGCCAGGGAGGGGTGTGGGCACGTGGCTCATCCGACAAATTGTTTAGGGTTCATGTGGCCGGAGGTGAGTCAGGGTAGGACTCACAGCCTGTGTGGCCGGCCCCAGGAGTTTGGTTTTGCCCTGAAAGCCACAGAAAGGGCATGAGGAGGGCCTGGGGACAGCAGCAACGATCATGTGGCCGAAATTTCTGGTGCTCACTGAATGCCTTCCTCGGTCCTCCTGGGCACCCAGCAAGACTGCATTTCCCAGATTCCTTTGTGGTCAGGCGAAGCCATATGACGGACATCTGGTCAACCAGATATGGAGGAACGTGGTATCTGCCGTTTTAGGCCTGGCCCATGAAAACATCCCCCACGGCCTCTCTCTCCCCATCCGCTGGTTGGTGCAGAAGGTCTGAGGACCTAGACGGTGGGTCTCCAAGGTGGAAATGACTTGGGTCCCTGAGTCACCATGTCATAAAGGGCCTGCTATTATGTCAACAGCAAATCGAGTTTTATCATGTTAAGCCATCAAGATGCCAGGTCCTTTGTTACATGGGCAGCCTACTCTGACGGACAGGTACTCCCACAAACCACAGTTACAGGTGCTCCTGAGGGGGCGCCTGCTCTGGCTCGGGCACTGTGCTAAATGCACAGTCTCATTTAATCTGCACAACAGCCTTATGGGGATGGAGAATGCCGTCTGCCCACTTTTCCAGAAGAGAACACCGAAGCCGAGGGAAAAGCCAGCAGGCGAAGGCGGAGAAGCCTGGTCCCCACCTGCACCCAGGTGCTGACCTGTGCCCTGCTGCCTCCCAGTACAAGAGGAACAGATTAAAACTGGGTGAGGCCAGGGGGCCAGATGAGGAGCTGGGAGGTCCTGCCTGTGACCCGGGGAAGGTAGCAGAGGACAGTAAGTGTTACCCGAGGGAATGCATGTGAGGTGTCCGGTTGGGGCCTGGAACCTGGCGGCTGTATCATGAACATTTGATTTGGTTTTTTTCCAGGACACTAAGCAAGAACTCATGGAGGCCTGGGTGAAACCAGGAGAGACACATTCTGGAAGCAGCTCTTAGCAGGGCGTGGGCAAAGCGTGAAGGGGATGGGGAAGCACAAGGCTGGACAACTGTCTTGGGTGGCCGTCTGCAGGGACACGGCAGGAAGGGGATGAGGCATCTTGTACAATGTGCTGTGAGGACAGAGCAGGGAGAGCTCAGGGCTCAAGGTAATCAACTCTAAACCTTCTGAGATGAGCAGAGATTCAAAAGAGGGGCTGATTCCCGAGCCTCTAGCCGAAAGAGCTTTTAGGAAACAGTCAAGTAAGCCCTTGATGGATTGGCTCTGTCCCGAAGCAGATACTTTTTATCTACACAACCTTGGACAAGTTCCTCAATGTCTTTGTGCCTTGGTTTATCTTTGTGCCCTGAAGATAGGGATAAGAAATCATGGGGTTGCTGTGAAAATATGCAGTGTGCTCAGCACACTGTGAGCTATGCAGTAGTAGTGTTTGGTCAGCAAGTGGTAGACATTTCCCTACATCTTTTATCCCTTTTATCTGTTATTTCTCTATGGATCTCTATTTGTACAGAAAAGTACTCAGGTAATAGTTATGAGCACTGAAAGAGTCTTCACCCGTTTATTCACTGCTACATTTTCAGTTAGCTCTTAGAACTAGCTCATGGTAGGTACTGAAATACTTGTTGAATGGATGAGTAAAGAAACCCATCTCTCTCCTCTTTCTTTCTTCATCCCTCCCTTCCTTCCTTTGTCCCTCCCCTCCTTTCTTCCTTCCCTCTTTCTTTCCATCCGTCATCCATCCATGCATCCATTCTTTTATCTATCATCCGTCCACCCATCATCCACCCATCATCCACCCATCATCCATCCATCAATCCATCCATCCACCTATCTATGCATCCATTTATCTAAAAAAGGTAGTAGACTGCAGTGGCTTAACCCAAAGTTTTTTTCCAATTGTGATAAAATACACATACCGTAAAATTTACCATTTTAACCACTTTTAAGCGTCTAGTTCAGCGGCATTAAGTACACTAACATTGCTGTGTTACCAGTCATCTCTACAACTTCTTCATCTCCATATATTAAGCAACAACTCTCCATTCCTTTCTGCCCACCCCCAGCCCCTGGCCCCACCATCTACTTCCTGGCTCTAGGACTCTGACCACTCCAGGGACCTCACATAAGTGGGATCATGCAGTATCTGTCGGTTGTGACTCAGCCCACAAGTCGTGCAATCACAAAACCTGTGTGACCTTGGGAAACACGACTTGCCTGAATCTCCAATTTCCCATGTGTAAAATGCTGTCATAGTAGTACCCACCTCACCAGCTTGCTATGAGGTTTAAATGAGATAATACATATAAGGTACTTAGCTCAGGGCCTGGCATGTAGAAATTGCTCAATAAACATTAGGTACACGTAAATATATATTCTTCATTAGTAGACACTCGTGTTGTGCTAATCATGTGTCTGGCACCGTCATAAGCTCTTTGTCATTAACTCAAACCACAAACGCCCCTATGTCGCTGGTGCGATCACTACCATCCATGCTCCACAGCAGAGAAGGGGCAGCGACACGCCCAGGGCTCCGTAGCCAGTTCCCGGCAGAACGGGGCTTGAGGCCCAGGCAGCCCGTTTCCAAGGCCCGCAGGCTTTACCACGATGCGCGCTGTGACTGGGGCTGCCTCTGCCCGTCGGCGGTCGGTCATCTGTCTACACGCCTTCAGTCCTGGATCAGGCAGTGAGGGTGAGTGGAGCTGCTGAGGCCTCAGATACGAGGGGATGTCTGAGGGAATCCACGGAAACATCACTGAAAACGAGCTGGCCGTCCGTCATCTCCCGCGTGGGGTCCCGGCCCGGCGGGCCCTCCTCGTGCTCACACACTCCTCTCCTTTGGGCCCTGAGTGCGGCTGCAGGGACCTGGGGCCCTGGGCCCCCTATCTCGTGCTGGGGAAGGCCTGGGGCGCTGCCCACGCGGTGTGGCTTGGCCAGTGCCTTCTTCCCTGGTTGGCAGAAAGCTCAGCAATCCTTGACCATTCCCTGCCCTGCCCAGTTGAGATTTAAAAAAAAAGTTTCCTCTTCTGGCCCCCAGGGCCACCTCCCACGCGCGCTTTATTGCTTTCTTGGCTCCCTCAGGGAGCCTCCGCAGCCCTTTAAAAGGGGCAGAGCCCGGAGTAGGATTAGCAGCCCCGGTCTCTGAGATAAGAGCCCAGGACGGCAGGTGCGGCTTCCCAGCCAGCTCGGGCAAGAGCAGGTGCGCGGGTCGCGTTGGCCCTGATGTCTGCCGAGGTGAGCCCACAGCTGGCCTCTGCACCCTGGGCCTGACGAGGCTGGGGCGCCGGGGGCTTCTCTCGGGGCTTTCCTCCCACCGTGTCCACTCTCCCTTTTCCCTGCTGCAGGCGGCCGTGTCTGCGTGTGACCCTGAACTTGGCAGGGGCAAGGGGAAGGAGCCCGCCATGGGCGGCAAGTGTCGTGGGTCCTGGTACGAGCGGTTCCTGCAGCCCTGTCTGGTCGAAATGCTGGGGTCGGCGCTCTTCATCTTCGTCGGGTGCCTGTCAGTCATCGAGAACGGGCCGGACAGGGGGCGGCTGCAGCCGGCCTTGGCCCACGGGCTGGCCCTGGGCCTCATCATCGCCTCGCTGGGGAGTATCAGGTGAGCCGGGTTCCAAGGATGGGCCTGGGCGAACCTGGGCCGGTGGAGGTGGGGAGCAAAGCTATCGGCCTGGACCCTGGGCACCACTCAAGTTTCCCAGCATCGTAGATAGGAGCGTGGGCTGGAGACTCAGACTGCCTGGGTTCAAGTCCTACCTCTGCAGCCTAGGGGCTCTGTGGCTGTGGGCAAGCCCCCTCCACACCCCAGACTCCCCACCTGTAAGAGGGGGAGAACAGAGTGCTTCCTAGTCTTTTTCCTCAAGTTCACATGTATACAGTGCACTGGGTTACAGTGCGAGCACTGTTCTCAGCACTTCCTTCCTTCCTTCCTTTCTTCTTTCCTTCCTTTCTTCCTTCTTTCCTTCCTTCCTTTCCTTCTTTTTCTTTCTCTCTTTCTTTCCCTTCTTTCCTTTCTTCTTTCCTTCCTTCCTTTCCTTTTCTTTCTCTCTCTTTCTTTCTTTCTCTCTGTCTCTCTCTATGTAAATATATATTTTACATGTTTATTTATTTTGGAGAGAGAGCCTGAGTGGGGGAGAGGCAGAGAGAGAGGAGGACAGAGGATCCAAAGCAGGCTGTGCACTGTCAGCACAGAGCCCGTTGCGGGGCTCGAACCCAGAACCGTGAGATCACGGCCTGCGCTGAAGGTGGACATTTAATGCCTGAGCCCCCAGGCGCCCCTCTCAGCACTTCCTAGATATGAGCTCATTAACTGCTCTCAACAACCCCTTGAGGGTAGTGGCTCTCATCAGCCCTACTTTCCTGGTGTGACCGAGAAAGGCCACATGACTTGTCGGAGGTTCCGTGGTCAGGAAGCAGCAGGGCCTCCGCAGAGAGCCCCACGGGAATCAAGCAGCACCAGGTGCTCAGTTGCTGTGGCATTGTTGCCATTAGAATAGGGTTTTCCTCCAGCCTGGGGACTTTTTCAGGGCCCGGGCACTCGTAAGGGAGGGCCAGGATGCCTCTCTCGGCCTCCTGTGTCTGGGGTCAGGGGTCTCATCCTGGCTGATGGCCACAGCTCTGGAGGGCTGGAGCTCTGAGTGAGTCTGGAAGGAGTTACAGGATGGTCGCCCTCCACCGTGGGCACTGGGCCCACGGCAGGATGGGGCTGCCCTCCCCTCCCCGGCTCTCCCCCACACCCCACCTCAGGGAGAAGGGCCGGGATCTGGTGCCTGTTTTCTCCTCGGGCAAGGTCCCTGGCTCACTCTGGAGCTGCCGGGCCGTCCTGGGGGGCCTCCTGGGACACCTTCCCTCCAGTGCTGGCCTCGACCTTGGTCTCAAGACTTCCTGCCCCTTTTGCCGGTGACAGTGGCGGGCACTTCAACCCTGCGGTGTCCCTGGCGGCCATGCTGATCGGAGGCCTCAACCTGGTGATGCTCCTTCCCTACTGGATCTCCCAGCTGTGCGGGGGGCTGATCGGGGCCGCCTTGGCCAAGGTGGGTGATCCCCACGGGGGCTGGGCTGCTGGGTGTCGTGAGGGGAGCGGGGAGTCAAAGGCGTCCTGCTGTTTTCCTCCGGGATTTTCCTCCACTGGGACCGGGTGGGGCCTTTTCTCCTGGGAAGGGAGCCTTTGGTTCTCAGACAAACCTGTCCTGTCTGCGTCTGGACATGGCTCTTCCCACGAGGAAGCAGATGTGGGACTGGAAGTTTCTCTCCCTGAGGCCATCTCCGGTTTTGGAATGGCTTTGGATAATGTTTCTAGTGTTTTGCCATTCATTCATTCACTCGTGCATTTATTCATTCACTCACTTGTTCATTCATTCTACAATCGGAGGGTTTGGGAAGACTATGGTAGGTCTCCTCCAACTAACTTCTCTGCGTGTTCTCCCGTTTCCTGCCTTTAAACTGAATCCCTCTACCTGGGATGGGAGTTCACATCCAGTTAATGTCTGGAATCTTCTCCCCACCGGACGGCTAGCTCCTCCTCCCTGCCACTCAAGTTTCACAGACCCACACATCACTCCACAGATGGACTCCCTTTGTCTTTCGCTCCCTTCCTCTCTCCCTCCCTCCTTCCCTTCTCTCTTTTTCTTTCCTTCCTGTTGCTGTTAAGTCTCAGTCTAGCCAGGGGCCCTGCAAGATGTAGGGCTTGTGGGCATGTGTGTTGGGGGGCACAGGGTCACGTTGGGGGAACAGAGGGGC
>PISW01013930.1:0-23889 GCA_004023785.1 Mungos mungo
AGGAGCCCCCGTGCCCCGCCCCCCAGGAGCCCCCCCTGCGGGGGCCCTGCCGGGAACTCCTCTGCCAGCCATAGCACAAACACCAGGGAGCCTTTTCTGCGCGGCTGTTTCACAACTTCTGTGCTGAGCAGACACGGCCCCGCTTATTTTACAGCGCGTACTTGAAGTGGTGCATTTTTGAAAATTTATTTTAATTCCAAACCTAAACCACTTAAGAAATGAGCCGCAGACCCTCTGAGCACTGTCGTTCTTCAGCTCACCCTGCAGCACGTGGGAGCCCGCCCTGCGGTGTGGACGGCAGGCAGGCACTTGGGGTTCGTAGTCACCCCCAGGGCAGCCTTCCCAGGGAGTTCTGGACCCGGCGGGGTGGGGGTGGGGCGGGGCAGCAGACCAGCCCCCTTTCCGAGGACACACGTGTGTGGCTGTTTCCTCCCCCGGTCTCTGACCTGGGGGCTTCAGCGGGGCCACAGTAGAGAAGGCCACTTTCTTCCCTGTCACCACCTTACGGCAGTGGGACCTGGGGAGGGGGCAGGGAGGCTCGGGGTGACTGTCACCTGGCCTCCTGCATTGCTCTTCCTGGTTCTCCAGGGAAACCTGTCACACTTAAGGCAGTTTTGAGACCTTAATTTGTTCAACTATATTCAAAAAATTTTGAAAAAAATAACAAGAAGAGTTAATTTTCTAGCAAACTGTGTGTAACCACACAGACTGAAGGAGAGAGAGAGTGGTCACGTTGGCCGGTGACCAGAGGAAAGCGGAATTGGGGGGGGCTCATTGAAGGCGCTGCCTGAGCGGGTACAGGTGCTCCGGCCGTCGGGGAACAGCTGGCACCACCGTGTGTCCCCAGGCAGGTCCCCAGGCACATGCGAGCTGTCCCGGCTCCAGAGAGGCCACGGCCCGCAGGGGCCACGGGGCCCGGGGGCGGCACCGCAGACCGCTGCCTGTGCGCGGGCCCCACGGAGCACCCAGCAGCCAGAGGTGTCTGCCTAGTGGATGTGTGAGCGTGGTCTCGTGCCTGGAGAACTCGGGTAACGTGATTTAGCGCGTTACTACGTTAGTGATTTACCAATAGGAAGATAGCCCTCTTTTGGTCATGTTTATGGATGCTGAAAATATATTTGATAAAATTCAGCGTCTCTCAATTAAAGAATGATTACTCTAAATAAAATTGAAAAACATTGTGTTTCATTAATATTATATTTTAAAAACAGAAATCAGATGTTAAAAGTGGGACGAGACAAAGGTACTTGACATAAACATGATTATTTAAGTAGTTTCTAGAAGCTTTAGCTACTGCCATCAGTAATTAAACAAGAAGAGACCATGAATCCTGAAGGATCAGAAAGGAGGGAGGGTTATTTACAAGTGTGACTACGCATCTGGGAAACTGACGTGAATTTCCTAAAACCTGCGGTACGCCGCGAAAGCGTTTAGGGATGAAGCTGATCCATGCAGATCAGCGTTCCTCTACATCCGGGCAGCCGGCCGCAGGGACCCCACTTGTGAGGACGGGACACGCAGGCCTGGCGTCCGGGACTGTGACCCCGTGACCCCGTGGCAGAGGCCGGCGACGGTCTGTGGGAACGCTGCCTGTTTGCAAATGCAGAGACTTAACTTATGAAGGACTACTAACTTCTGCTAACCTTTAAATCTAACTAGTCCCCTGGGAAACACACGGTGCCAGCCCGGACGCGGACGGTTGCCAGGACAGACTCCCTCCCGATCCCACGCGGAGCGGGGGCCTGTGGGGCGGCGGCCCGCCATCCGGGCTCAGCTCCCCAGCACCTCCATTCCGCCACCTCCCCGTGCCTGTGGTACTGTCCCTCTGATAAGGCTGGATGCCACCATCAGATTCTCACACTGCGTCCTGCAAAATCGGAAGGAGAGACACTCCGGGGGGGGGCATACCAACACTCCCCCAAAACCCCAAACAACCCCATCTTTTTCCCAAGGAAAATGGGCACACTTGTTTAGAAAGATACCCGCACCCTCATGGTGGCTGCGGCGGATTCACAGCAGCCAGGACGGGGAAGTGGCCGGTGCTGTCCGCCGTAGACTCCCGGCAGACACGTGTGTGCACACAGCGGGGTAGGACTCGGCCGAGAACAGGAGGCGGCCCCGCCGTCGGCAGCAGCACGGACGGGCCTGGAGAGCGCTGTGCTGAGTGAAGGAAGCCGGACAGACGCCAGGCGGTTTCTCCTGTCCGTGGGATCTAAAACCAGATGAGCAAAACGGAGGTGGACTCAGATGCAGAGAGCAGACCGCTGGTGGCCGGAGGGCGGGGGGGGGGGTGACGTGGGAAGGCCCCCGCCCCGCCCTTTCTTTGGGCAACTTTGATACAGCTTCTTAGAGTGTGGGGTCTTTTGTATTTGGGGCTGGGTTATTTTTTAGTTTGGGGTAGTTGTAGATGGACAGCCAGGCGGCCCAGAGGGACTGGAGACCCTTTCCACGCCCCCCAGGAGCGAGTCGTGGGACCACGCACGGCTCCTGTGTCCAAGCTGAGAAATTCCCGTTGGCACAACACCAGTGGCCGAGCCACAGACCTGACTTGGGTTTTACCAGGCTTCCCACCACCGAGCGAGTTCGGTCCCAGGACCCGGTCCAGGGCGCTGCACTGCATGTGGTCGCCTCGCCGCCTCTGCCGCTCTGGGCGCTGGCGGTTTCTCACTCTTGTCCGCGGGCTTTGTGGGTGTCCTTCACCTTGGGTTCATCAGACGTCTTCTCACGATGAGCCTGGGCTATGGGCTTCTGGGAAGAAGACCCAGACTTTACCGCGGGGCCTCCACCTCTCCACTGTCCAGTCACCCTCTTCCCCTGGCGTGCCCTGCAGTGAGGGCCGGTCTCCAAGGGCGCCCCACACGCGGGGGGGCGAGCAGGCTGCACTTTGAGGGGGTCGCCCAGGCTGTCGCCCGGAGGGGCTTGAGTCGCCCCAGATTTGGCTGCTGGCGTCCTTCCCTTGGCCCCGTGTGCACGCCCGTCCTGCTGGTCTTCCGAGCACTCGCTGACTCGTTCTGTGTGTCCTGCCCCATCCCGGCGGCAGCCAGCACCCCAGGCTCTGCTGCTTTGATTGGAGAGTCGTGTTTAGAAACAGGATCTGGCCGCCGTGCCCCCCCCTCCCCCAGGTCTCACGCAGCTTTCCTATGATGGGTGGGGGGCGGGTCTTCCCAGCAGGCTCAGCACTTCCCCGGGGTGTGTCCGGCCGAGCCTTGTGCCCGCCGGGCCAGAGGGAAGCAGGGCGGCCCCGGTCACCCCGTGGTGGGCGCGCTTTCTCTGCTTTGGCGTTTGACAGGCGGGTGGACGTGTGAGTGGCAGCAGCGAATCCTGAGGAAGAAGAGCCGCGCCGAGGGCCGCGTCAGCGGGGCCCCCGATGGGTCGCAGGGCACCGCGCCGGGCGGCCCGACGGCTGGTTCACGGCGCCCCATCGGGCCTCCGAAGGCGGGTGTCGCAGGGGGGAGCGTCTGTATCCGGGAGGGTGGACGTCAGCGCACCTCGCGGTGACGATGACGTTACATGCCCGGGTCGCACCCCGCCGCTCCCCCTCGCCGTCCGCAGCTCTGTCGGGTGCGTCTCAGCAAACCTGCGAAGACAGGGAGAGGGCAGTGGGGCCTGCGGGGCCGCGAAAGGGACGCGGGGTGAGGGCCGCGTTTCACCGGAGGGGCCGGGCTCCTCGGCGTGGGGAACAGCGTGGAGGCTGTGGTGGAAGAGAAAGCTGCCCCCTCCCAGCCCCGACAGCACGCACACACTACGAGGCCAGCGTTCCACCCGATTCCGTCAAGTCACCGCGTCACTGACACTATCTGTGCTGGTCGGGAAGGAGAGCGGGGGCTCCGGCCAGCGTGGAGGCGGGACCCGTCGCTGGTCACACAGATCTGGGTTCCGAAGTCCGGGAGGTTCCGTGCGAAGGCAGAAAAGAAGCGGAACAAGCTCCGCAGAATTACAGAATCCTTTCCTGGCACACGCACCGCACGTGCACACGCAGATGCGCGGTTGTGCACACACGTGCGGTCGTCCACATGCAGGCCTCGCGGCCGTGAAGGAGCACACCGGCCGGCCCGCGCCGCAGCCTCTGTCGCGTCTGTCGTGTTCCAGACACGGTCCGGGCGCCGAGGAGGACAGAACGGAGCAGCCCTGAGCAGCTTCCCGCAGCCTGTGAGGTGGCGCGTGTTTCCACGGGGGACCGTCCCCGGGGGGCGGGGGGCGGGGGACAGGTGCAGCGCCGGCTTCTGGGCCCAGCGCCCAGCCCACCTTCCCGCCTCGTTGTTTCAAGACCTGGTTATTTAAATACTGTGGCTTAGTGACCTCTGGATGCGAAGTTTGTTGGGAAGAGATTTAACATGAGCTGTTCTCCGACTTTTTAAGTCGTCCGATGATGGTGGCCTGGCGCTCTGTGACGGCCTCTGGAAGATCCTGAGAATTCCGGCTGGCGCAGTCCGTCGGGTGCTGTCGGGGTGCCCAGCGGTGCCGGTGCCAAGGGCAGAGTGTGCCTGGAGGGCCCAGCAGGCGGCCTGGCGGCTCGGCGAGCCCTCCGGTCTGCCCGTCCACGCATGGCCCCAGCGTGTGCCACTGTGTGCGGTTCCGGTGAGCGGGACGGGCGGCCACGGGGTGTTGCGGCGTGGGCCCGAGCAGGGCTGACCGGGGAGCATGCATCTCGATCCCGTCTCCACAGGAAAACGAGGGGTCCGGAGCTGGAGCCGAGGTGTGCACCCCGGGCCCCGGGCTCCTGACTGCTGCTGAGTGTGCTCACCCGGGGCGGCCTCCCCTCTGCGCTGCCGGGGCCCCAGGACGTGTGTCCTATGCTGCTTCTCGCGTTCTGGTGGCCTCCTGCGCTGTCCTCTGTCGTCCCTGCAGCCCACACGGGGCTCCCGGGAGGCCGAGCCCCACGCTGGAGCCCAGGCCGTCTGCTCCGAGGGCTGAGCTGTCCACGTGGGGTCGTGTCCGCAGTTGGAACGGAAGCCCCCTTTTGAAGAGACGTTGGCCGAGGTGACTTCATATGTGGCTGCTTTTGGCGGAGACACGGGCTTACTGAGATGCTACGGTCGGCGGTGTCTGAGTCCCGCCAGGACGGTGGGTCTGTTTGCTGCAGGGCGGGACCGGCCCAGGGAGTGAGCGGGGGCCTGGGGGGCTGGTTTTCCCCTTTAAGGGACCCACTAATGGGGACTGTCCCGTTGGCTTCTGGGGAACGAGAAGCAGGTGGGGCGTGGTGACTTTTCGGGGCCTGAAGCCGCATGGCCGACCGGAAAATAGAGTGTGTGTTTGGGTCCTGCGCCTGCTGTCAGGTTTCAGGGGCACGGGGTGTGACGGCAGCGGGCCTGCGGTGTGACGGCGAAGCCTCTTCTGAGCGTGTGTGTGGCAGCAGCTCTGGTCCCTGGAATTTAAAAGCCCCGTAGGCAGTGTTAGTCCTGACTTTAGGGCTGTGAAGCTGCGGCCTGAGATGCTGGCACAGGGCGGGTTCCCGGCTCATTGCCGGCTCTCTGGATTCTTCCGTGCGTCACGTAAACATGTGCGCTCTTCCTTAGCGCCTGGCGTGTGCGCATCTCTGCGGAGTGGCCCACAGGCCTCTCTGCCTGTGGCATTGGGAGTACCTGCTCTCTGCCTTGAGGTGCCCCCTTCCCCCCCAAGAGGCCTGTGCGCCCCCTGCTGACCGTGGGGTGGCTTCGTCCCGGTGGGGTTCTGGGGTGACTGTGTGGAGCTGGGGGGGTGTTGCACGGGCGGGGCGGCGGCGGGACCACCGGCAGGAGCGCCCGCCGGGCTGTCGGCTCTGGGCCCGGTGTCAGCGGGGCCAGACGCGTGGAGCTGGTGTCCAGGCCGGCTGAGCATGCGCACAGTCACTTGGAAACTGGCGAGAGGGGAGAAGAGCAGGTCCCCCCCTCCGACCCGACCTCAGGCCCGCGAGCGCGTTCACCTCTCAGCCTTCCCTGGGCAGAAACCCGTTTATTTGAAATCCGTAAGCCGTGTTTACACTGGTGAGAAGGAACCAAGCATGAACCTAAGCAGTCACTCGTGGGGTGTCTCGCTGTCTCCCCGAGCAGCCTTTCCGGCCGGCCTCGCTCCCGCACGGGGCCTCGAGCTCCTGTGTGGCTGTGTGGCTGGGCTCTGGGTGGTCGCGGCTCGGAGGACCCGTCACGCCGCCTCTCCTCTGCGTCATCCTTTCTTTCCTGCACTCGCCGCCACAGAGCCATCTGACGTAACTGCCCTGGTGGCCCTCGGGGACGGCTCCGTTCCCACAGCGCCGTGCTCTCTGGGGACACGGCTTCTCCCTGCCGCCCGCCCCAGCCCTCGGGCCTGCAGACACGGTCTCCCCCACGGTGCCCCCACCGCACCGAACTCCGGTTTCTGCCCTTTTCTGCACATCCTCGGTCACGTTGGTGGAGGCTGTGTGTGTCACTGTGACGCACGTGGCGTCAGGCTGCCGGGTGGCTCCGCGGGGGGCGGGGGGGGGTGTGCCCAGGGGGGATGTGCCCAGCGGTCCGGTCCCCTCCCCTGAGGACCCGCCCTTGTCCTGTGTGGTCCAGTGCGTGGAGCCCCAGGCCTGTAGGTCTGTAGGTCTGCGGTGTTTGCAGGGTGAAGGGTGGGTTCAGAACGAGGGGATGGGTCAGTGGGGTTCTGGGACCCAGCCCTGCACGGGAAGGGGAGACAACTCTTGCCTCAGTCCCCGCCCCCCCCCCCCCCCACCGGCTGTGGTGGCGCCCTGAGGGCTCGGGGGCTGGGGAGGGTTCAGGCTGGACCATCATCCCCTGGCCCTCTGGCCCACTCCTGCCCCACACTGTCCCGCTCTGGGGGCCTGCCCTGCACACGGTGCAGATACTTGCATTTTCCACCCGATGGGCTGGCGGTGTGCATGTTAGATTATTCTGGATTGTCCTGGAAGACAGGCTCTATGGGTTACATTTCAGCATTTAGCATTTACTTTGTAAACTAAGTAGACGTCCACACGGACTCACGTCTCGCCAGTGCCCAAGGGGGAGCACACGCAGTACGAGTCTGGTTTCTGCCCTGAGGCCTGAGGTGGGCGCCTGCGCACCTGAGCTCACGTCCGCGGGGCGGGCTGTGCGCAGGCGCCCACCTCAGGCCTGCAGTCTAGCAACGCTGCGTGCCGTGGCCCCTGGGGCTCCTCCAGGCTGGGAGGGAGTTGACACGTGTGCGCAGGATCCTGGCCGGGACAGGGGCAGAGGAGCACGGTGGCAGGTGCGAGGGCATTCCAGATAGGGCCGCTGTGCCTGAAGAGAAGCTGACGGGACAGAGCGGGTGTGGCAGGCAACCCGCCCGCAGCGCCATGGAGCCCCGTTTTCGTGAAGTGATTCGGTTTTACTGCAGGTTTCAGGAGAGTCCTCTGGGTATCCCACAGCCAGCCTGGAGATTCTAACTTGTGTCTAAGATTAAATTTACATGAGACAATGGGGTCAGGGGGGCGCTGGGGACTTCTGACCCCTGCCAGTGTTTTCTCTGGGTTCGCCGCTTTGCGCCCCACGTTTATCTGGGGCCTGAGCCTGGGGGTGGATGCGGCCAGGGAAGCCCGTGTTTTGGTGCAAAGAGTGTATCTGCCCCTGTCCCTGACGCCAGCCCCCTCAGGGGCAGGGGAGGTGACCCGTGTGGGGCAGGGGCCCAAGGGGGGGCAGCAGACCGTGGAGCTGCAGCCGGGCGGCAGGACCCAGCAGAGCCCAGCGTGGCCACTCCTGCCTCGGAGCAGGCCCGGCGTCCGCGGGCAGGGTCGGCGGCTCCCCGAGCTGGCACCCCGTGTCCTCCTTGGTCACGTCTGTCTCTCGTTCAACCCGCGTTTGCTCCCGTCAGGCTCCTGGTTTGAGAGGGAGGCAGGGGCTTCCCGTCCTGAGGGGCTTGGCGGCCTCACGCAGGCCGCGCTCCGCGGAGCCCGGTCAGATTTCTGGGTCAGTTTCCTCGTGGGCATTTTGGCTGCATGTCGGCAGTTTCGCCTCACTCAGGACTGTTTTGAAATGAGGCTTAATTCTGCGCTTGAGTGGAAAGAAGAGAAGCAGGAATCTAGCGCTGAAGTTTTGGGACAAGAGCTGCACGCACAGCGGTGTCTCCGGGCTCTATTCTGCGTCAGGAGGACAGACAGGACCCTCGTGTTGTGTCCGAGGAACATCACCTCATACGTGGCCGGAGCTGCGTGGCCTCACCTCCCTCCGGAACGACACAGGCCGCGGTGTGTCCACACCTTACCGTGGTGCGCGTGGCGCCAGCGGAAGCCTCACAGGCGCGGCACGTGCGCAGGTGGAGCCGGTGTGTGCGCTTGCGACCGGGTGCCGCCTGCACCCCTCCTGTCGGAAACCCGCGGAGAGAGACCCCTTGTCTGGGGGAGGGGAGGGGCTGTGACTGACAGCTGGGAGAGTGTGTGGAGGGAGGGGCCAGGCCTGTCACCGGTGTGCATGGGGATGGGGGCAGGGGGTGGCAGGCGCTGGGGACAGGGTCTGGCGCAGGATGGCCTGGCTGTGAGGCCCCTGGCAAGGGTCTCGAAAGGCCTGCCGAAGAGCTCCGACCCGCCTCTGGCCACGGTGGGTTCATATCTTGCAGCCACTCCCAGTGGCCGTGTGGCCTTGGGCCAGCTGCTTGTCCTCCCTGTGCCTCCTCCTGGGGACTGGGGTGGATGGCAGGGCCTGCCCGCGGGTGCGGCTCCTGTGGCAGCACCAGCGCCTGCACGAGATGGGGGGGGACTTTGTGGGTGGGGCACCCTCAGGGCTGGGGGAGCAGCAGGGGGCCATTGGTGCCCCTGAGGCGCAGGGCCTGCGGAGAAGTAAGGTCACGGCGCACAGTCCCTTGGTGGGAAGTGGCTGCCATGGCAGGAGCCCTGGGAGAAGGGGCGAGGTGGGAGGGGGGCCTGGGTGCCAGCCACGGGTAGAGGGCAGCGCGGAAGCAGGTGCCCCGGCTCCGGGTCCGGAGAGTTGAGCTCACCTGCTCCGGGAAGAGTGGCCGCTTGTGGGCCTCTGTGGCCTGTGCCCTCCGGGCTGTGGGTGTCACGGGCTCCTGTCCTTCCACAATCCTTTGTGTGCCGACAAGCACCTGCGGGAGGCTCAGGATCGTGGAGGCGCAGAATTCGTGAACCCGCGCTGCCTCCTGAAGCGCCTGTGCTCAGGTGTTCGCCGCCCCGGACCTTCTGAGCAGGGAGGCGCGTCCACGCCCACGTTCAGTGCCGGGGCGTCCGGGGCGTGTTTTGTGTTCTTAGTCCTGGGGTCCTGTTGGAGCCGGGCCCCCCCAGGCCCGCATGCCCGAGGCCGCAGCCTCACGGGGGCGCGGGGCCCACACTCTCGACGAAAGCGGGATGGGAAGGAGTTTCTAGGGCTCCAGTGGCGGCTCCCGTTTCTGGAAGCTGCTCAGGGTGCCTCCCTAGCCTCTGCCTGTGGCCAGCGTGGAGGCCGAGCTGCCCCGGGCGTCGGCCTCCGGGGGCGGAGGGGTTGTCAGGGCGGCGGGCTCCTGTGTGGCCCGCGCCAGTGCCCTCCGAGCAGGGTCCCCACACACTCCTCCTGACTTCCTAACATTCCTTCTCCTTCCTTAGTAGTGACTTCGGAAGAGCTCATGTTTTATGACTTCACTTAGAATTCCTTTGCAGGAAAATGGTTTTTAGTTTTTGCTTTGGATATCTGATAAGATGTGTAAAAAATGTGTGTTTCAGGCCTTTGGAGAACATCGACTCTGCTCAGCCCTCACCTGGCCCCTCCTCTCTGTCCCTGCTGTCCCTGATGACCCGCCCAGTTCCTGTCCTGCCCCCTCCAGCTTTGCCTGAGCCCCTCCCGTGGGGCTTTCTGGGAGCTGTCCCGTGTCCCCCGCCAGCTTGCACGGGCACAGCCTGGCTGGACAGGTGTCAGTAGCCCCATGGCCTCACGGCCTACAAGTCAGGTGTCAGTGACCCTGAGACCCACAGGCATGGCGTCTGTGACCCCAAGCCCTGCAGGCCAGGTGTAGCGGCCCCACAGCCTGGAGGTCAGCTGTCACTGGCCCCGTGGCCTATAGGCATAGGTATCAGTGACCCTGCGCCCCGCAGGCCAGGTATGGTGACCCCATGTCCTACGAACTCTGTGTTCACACCTCCAGCCGGGCTCAGGTTGTCTGGGGCCCTGCATGGCCTGGAGCTGGTCTGTGGGCAGCCCCAGGGCTTAGGGTTAGTGGTTCTGCCCCCCCCCCCCCCCCAGGGCGCCACTCTGCAGGCCCGTGTGCCTCGGCCCTGGCCCAAAACAGAGTCAAAGGCTGCGTGTCTGCCCATCCGCCACCGCGCTTCCCGTGTCTCCTGGGCCTCAGATGCGGCCGGAGGCCAGCAGGAGGGCGGGGGGCTCTGGGCCCCTGGCTCCCCGGGTTGAGGACTGAGTGGGTCAGGGCTGGCAGCGTGCCTGGCACATGGGGAAGGGGGAGTTTGCTCCCCGGGGACCGCTGGCCGTGCGCAGTCTGCCACCAGCCGGGGCCTGCGGAGCCCCTGAGCCCCTGCTCCGCCTCCGGGTCCAGCCTATGGGGCCCAGTGGAGAGCACAGGGCTGTGGAGGAGGTTCTGGGGGTGACCCAGCCTTGCCCGCAGAGGGGGGCCCTGGTGCACGTCGCCAGCCTCCAGTCCTGTCCCTCTCCTGGGGACCCCGCGAGGCTCGGGGGCACGTGACACTCGGCGCTGCCCAGGGTGGGGCTCCGTTGTCCTTGCCAGTGGGAGGGAGTTTGCACGTGTTTATTTTACAGGGGCCCTATTTTTAGACTTAAGTTATTTTGGTCTTGAATTTTAAGGTTAAAAAAACCCAAAAACCTCCTGAGACTCAGAATTATCGTGTCCGATTGTTGGAGAAGGACGTGCTGGGCTTCACGGCCCCGTGGCCCTGACTGTCCTCTGTGGCTCCTGACTCTCGGTCTCCCTCCACCCCTGCCCCGCGGCCACACGGTCCTGCTGCTGGGGCCTCGCTGGCAGCCCCTGGGGTGGGGCCGACCAGCTTTCGCTGAGGCTCAGGGGCCGTGTCTGGTTGGTGTGAGTGGGGGTCTGCCAGCCCGCGGGCGAGTCTGTCTGGGGAAGAGCAAAGCACACTGGGTCCTGGAGCCGCAGGCCTGCGGTCACCGTCACAGACAGGGCCTCACAGACTGTCCGGTTCAGCCGTTTATATTTCATTTTTAGTCTCTCCCAGCACGTACTACAGGCAGAAAGGACTTTACCATTAACTTTACCTTCCCTGCCAGGGAGCTGGACCCCGTTTCCCCCCAGCTCAGTGCGGCCTGTCCGGGGGACGCCCCGCCAGCGGGTCCCGCGTGGGCTGCCCTCCGTCGCGCCAGGCTGCCGGCGCCGGGTTTTGACAAGGGTCCTGGCGTCGCCCGCGCCGTCTGCGCCCGCTCCTCGCCCGCTCCCGCCGGCGCCCGCGCCCCCGACGCTCGCCCGCTCCTGCCGGCGCCCGCGCCCCCGACGCTCGCCCCCGCACGTTTTGATGGTCACAAGCAAAGACTCCGTGAACGTTTCCGTTCGCATGTTTTTGTGCGCAGGTCTCCGTTCCTCCTGGGAAACTCCGCCTGGGCGAGGAGCTGCCGTGTCACGGGCGGACTCTTCCCAGAGCGACTGGGCCGCTTTGCGTGCCCCCAGCGGTGTGGGGCGCTGGGGGGCCTTGTCCCCCAGGCCCGCGGGGGCCCGCGGCGGCGGCTCCCTGAGGCTTCTGCGCGCGTCGCCTCGGTGGCCGCGGTCCTGAGCCTCCTCCAGGTGCTTGTTGGCCGACTGTGTGTCTTTCTTTTTTTTTCCATAAAGTTCTCTGTTTCCACCCTTTGCCCATTTCCCGTTGGGTCGTTTTTGTTACCAATTTGGAAGAGTTCTCTACGTATCTGGACACCGGTCCTTGACAGCGACTGCAGGGACCAGCGGTTGTTAACTCTGAGTTTTCGTAAACACTGCTTCCTCCCTCCTAAGAAACCGGCCTGCTGCAGACATTCTCCCTGTGCTCTCTCTAGCTGTGTGGTTTCATCTTTTGCACTTGGGGTTCTTATCCATTTTGCATGTGACGCGAGGGAGGAGGAGGTGTGCTCTCCCCCCGCGGCACCCGGCTCGCCGCCGTGTGTCGGTCGGAGGGCGTCTCCCCCACGCGTTGCCTTGGCACCTCTGTTGAGAGTCAGAGCACACGTGCGCGTCTCTTCCGTGGTATCGATCTGCTCGTGGGATCTGACTCAGGCCCGCCTGTCTGGGTCACGGTGACTGCGTAGTGAGGCCGCACGTCCGCTTCCCTCCGCTCCCCGGTTCCTGCACGGTCGCTGTGGGCGTCCGCGGCCTGCCGCCTCTGCACACGTGCTCCAGAGACAGCGCGTTTCCCAGAGAGCCTGCGAACACGGCCGGGGCCGCCCTGGACCCGCCCTTGGCACGGGGGGCTGGCATCTGACCGCTGAGTCTGGGGCTTGTGAGGACGGCGAGTCCCTTCTTTACTCGGGCCTTGGTTTCTCCCGGCGCCTCTAGCGGTCGTCCGCCCAGAGGCCCGTGTCTTTCGTTAAATGTGTTTCTGCGCGGTGTGTGTTGTGGTATCGTAACCGGTGTTTTCTCGGTTCACTTTCCAGCTGTCCGCTGCTGTCGTAAAGACACGCACATGATCAGTGTGGCCTCGGGGCCGTGTGTCTGTGTGTCCGTTGGTGTGTCCGCAGACCCAGCTGGCCGCACGTTGTCCTCTCTGCTTCCGAGCCCGGCCAGGGGCGAGCACCTGTGCTCCTCTCACAGTGGAGCCCTGAGGGTGCCAGGTGCCACGGGGAGGTGCTGGGTACCATGGGGGTGCCAGTGCCACGGGGGGTGCTGGGTACCATGGGGGTGCCAGTGCCACGGGGGGTGCTGGGTACCATGGGGGTGCCAGTGCCACGGGGGGGTCCTGGGTACCTGCCGGGTGGAGGCCGGCCCTGGAGGCGGCCTGCAGCGCTCTGGGCCTCTCCTGCCGGATCTCCCGACACTGCTCTGCTCATTTGAGAAGCAGCCTCTTTGTGCATTGGCCCCAGAGCAGCCTGTGCGTGTCGGAGGCGGTAGCGCCCTCGCCCTGGGCCCTCCCCGCCTGAGGTCTCCTCTCCGCAGCCCGCCGCCTGCGCTCTGGACTTTGCTGCTGCCGGGCATCCGTGTGCCCAAACCCAGGCGCACGCTTCAGCTGGAGTTCAGACTTGTCATCTGTGCACTTCAGGGGGCCCTGCTTGACCCCCTTCCCCTGCCCAGCGCCCTGCACCCGCTCTGCAGGCTTCGGGGCTGGGTTCAGCCTCTCAGGTGTGAGTCCTGAGGGCCGTGCGCACGGTGTCCTGTAAACCCGAGAAGCACGTGAGCGGGGCGGCACAGGGACTGCCGGCCGGCGTGGAGCTTGGACGGGACCGGGCATTGGGGCCTCGGTGCCTCGGGTGTCTGCCCGCGAGGCCCTGGGGTGCAGATTGTGGGGGTGAGGGCCCCCCTCCCCCAGCGCCTCCCCTGCCCGCCTGTGGGGCATTCGGACCAGGGTCCTGATGGAGGAGGAGTCCCAGGGGCCCAGGGGAGGCCTGTCCTCGGGCCAGCAGGCAGGGGGGCTGTGTGGCTCCGGGACGGGGTCATCCCTGCCTGTCGCTGTGGTGCCCATGGCCCAGCGCTCGCCCTCTCTGGTTGTGCCTCTGGTGGGCGGGCCCAGCTGGGCAGGTCTCTGCTGAGAGATGCTCTCAGCCCCGAAGGCTGGCCTGGGGAGAAGGTGACCACGGGGCGGGTCGTTTCTGTTTTTATAGGCCCTTATTCCACATTAAATCTTATTTAATATAATTCAATCCTGAGTGACTGTAGTTGTTATGGTGAGTGTGTGATGTCCCCGGGCAGCCTTGAGGGGAAGTTGGTCAATCCGTGGGCAGGTTCGTCCAGGCCTGTCCCCGGGGAGTCGGGCTCCGAGCGCGTCTCTGAGAGCCGCTCAGCGCAGCCCTGTCGACTGTGACAGCAGGTGTTCCGGAGCTGTCGCCCACGGGAGGGTCTCCTGGGAGGGGGCGCGGGCGGCCCTCTCCCTGCCCCTGTGCAGCGAGGCCCTGACCCCGCGGAGCTCCGCGCCGCTCTCCTGGAAGGTCCACCTTCGCTTCCTTTTACGGAACTATTTTTAGCCTCAGGGTATTTTTGAATGCGCTGGCAAGACTTCCTTTCTTGTGAAAGGAAACGGGTTTCCTCCGCAAGGACAGGCGTGTGGCGGGAGGCAGGACTTCCCGGGGAATCGGCGACCAGGGCCCACCCGGTGGGCACATCCCCCGGAGGCCTTGGCCCGCTCTGCGCACAGGCTCAGGGTGGGCTTCCCCTGCAGGAGGGAGGAGGGGCAGAGGTGTGTTCCGTGAGAGGCCAGGCCGGCGCCCAGGGCACAGCGCGAGCTGCAGGGGAGTGTCGGTGGGGGCACGGCCGACCCGCCGTCTGGGCCTCCTGCCCTGCTCTCTCCGGCTGCCGCGTGCCCGGACGCCTGCCGTGGGGAGAGGCGCTGCGGGGGGCTCCGCGTGTCCGTGCCGCGGGTCGTGCCGCAGCGGTGGGCAAGGACACCAGGGCGGCCCCCCCCCCCCCCATGCCCGGCTGCCTGGCTCTCGTCCGCAGGGGTGAGCCTCGCACTCCGTCAGCCCACGCGGCGGCTCTGCTGGATTCCTCTGTTGGGGTCTCTTGCGAGTTTCTCTATCAGGTCTTCCGGCATTTTCCTTTGGCCTCCGGGAGTTCCGGCATCAGGCAGATCAGCCCAAGCCGTGTGGCGGACATCACACGCCCGCCTTTTGAGTTTAGATGCAGCGGAGCCTGTGGCCCTTTTTCACCGTGGCTTTGGGTCATAGCTTGTTTTGCGTGAGCTCTGGAGCCTGCCCGCCTAGCGGGGCCGCGGGGCCTCGCCGCCAGGGGTGCGGGCAGCGGGGCGGGGCGGCGGCCCGTGGCCCCCAGTCTGGTGTGGCCTCCGCCAGGAGCGGCCTGCCGCCTTCCTTGCACGGAACGTTCCCGGTCAGGGGTCGGTCCTGACTCTTACCTGTGTTCGGCGCTGCGGTTGTGACGGGCTTTCCTCCCCGGTTCGTCTCTGACCGCTGTTGACGTTCAGGACAGCCGTCGATTCGTATCTTAATTGTACGTCCTGCTCCTCCTCCTAAATCCTCTTGTGTCTAGTTTATCGCCGACCCTGGTCCTTGGCACATGCCGTCCTCTCACCCGTGCCCTCCTGGTGGTTCTCGCTCTTTGAGCCTTTCCTTAGTATCTTTGTGGGTCCAAGTGCCCTGTTCCTGGCCTGGGGCGGGGGTGCGAGCGCGTCCCCGCGAGACAGCGGCGGCCCCGTGGCGAGGCGCGTGAGCTGTGCCCTGCGGTCTTCAGCACGTGTGTTGGGTCAGGCTCAACTCTGTTGCTTTGGAACGAGAAATAATAAACGTAAAGGGAACTTTTAACTCGAGAAGCCAAAGCACAGAATTATGTCGTGAACTGGAGTAACACCCGGATGAACGCAAACCAGATTTACTGTTGAAGAAAAAGTAAACAGAAACCCGCCAGAAAACCACACAGGAGGGCTCCGTCGAGGGCTGTCTGCACCCGGACGTGACATGCGTCGCTGAGCAAGTCCGGCGCTCCGCGGCCAGGGCTCCTCGCGGTGGGGCGGCCCGCTGTGACAGTGGCGTCCTCCCCACAGACCGCAGTCCACAGTAAAATCCGAGTGGGCGATTTGTTTGCAGTGACACTGACTGTTCGTCATTCGTGCCCCGCCCGCGTTTATGACGTGAGGGCCTGTGTCCGTTTTCTTCCCGTGGGAGACTCTGGGGGGGGACGCCCGGCCTCCTCGGGGGGACACGTGCTGTCCCGGCTTCGGCCCAGGTCATCACCTGGCTGCCACAGAGAGCCAGTGCCCGGCCTCCCGTCCCCGACCTTTAGAGCCTCCTGTGAAATTATTCACCTGACACTGATAAGGGCAGGCCCACCCAAGATAATGCCCTTTCTGATGAACTTAAGACCAGCTAATCGCGGGTTTAATTATACCTACAGAATCCTTCCACCTTTGTCACTAGTGTCCCCTGGTCAGGGGAGTGACACCTTATCGTCTCCACGGGTGCCCGGACTCCAGGAGGGGTTCTTGGGGAGCATGGGTGGGGCGCGTGCAGGTGCTGTGGGAACTGACAGGCACTTCCTGGTTCGTTAACTTGACATTAATGGTGGCAGACCTTTATTGAAGAAGTTTCATTCATTTCTTCTTTGTTTTTCTTCATGTGAACCCACTCTTTTGATCTGTATAATGTTCCTTCTCCCTGAAGAACTTTTTAAACATTTCTTTCAGGGCCTGTCCCCCGGGGATGAGTTTTCTCCGTTAAGAATGAATTTATTTCTCCGTAGCTTTCAGGAGGTGGTCTTGCTGGACGCAGAGTCCGGGCAGTTCCCTCTCACCACAGGGCGTCCCGCACGAGTGTTGTGGCTGTCAGGAAGGCCGCCGTCGTCCGGCCCGGGTCCTGGTCTCGTCCCTCTTCCCCGTGCCCCGGACCCCGGCTTGGTGTGGGCTGGACGCCGCGTGCCCGAGGGAGCTCTCCTGGGGCTCCGAGCGCCCTCCCCCGCCTGCGTCCGGCGACTGGTGTTTGCCCTTCGTTGGAAAAGTCAGTCGTCAGGCCCCCACAGGTGCTGTCCACTGTCTGTTCTGGCTCCTTCCGAAGCCCCAGGGCGGGAGAGCGCCTCGCGATTCCGGGACGTTCTGTCCTTGTCAGTGTTCTTCTTGGCTTTTCTGTGTTGAAGTTTCTGTTGACAGGTCTCCAGGCTCCTGGCCTGTCCCCTCCCCGTACCCACCGTGGTCTTGATTTTTGTGTTTCCTTCGGATTCCGTCTTAGTTTCAGTCGCGCTGCGTGGTGACCGCCTGTCCCCGCGTGCGCTCTGTGCTGGGCTCTGCTGGTCCCGAGGCGGAGCCGCAGCCAGTGACTCGGATGTGTTTTCTCTGTCTTTGCACTGTTTTCCTCTTGCCTGTGAGTCGGCCTGGTGATTCTCTGCTGAGGGCTGGACGTGAGCTTCGGGTCAGGGGCTGAGGGCGCGTGAGGCCCTCTGTTAGCCTGGCTCTGGGCCGCGCTGTCGGCCTCGTGTCCCCCCCGTGCCCTAGCCTGGGTCCTGGGGGCTCCCCAGGCCGGCCCGCAGGTGGTCGGTGGCACGTCCTCTGGTGCTGGAGTCCGCTCTCATGGCACTGGAGCCCCGCCGGTGAGCTGGCACGGCGTGGGGGAGGGGTGCCCTGCGGTCTGCGGCCGAGTCTCAGACGGCTTCCCCGAACCGTGACCCCCCCCCCCCCCGTCCCTTCAGGGCCATAAGCTGGCGGGTTGCGGGGAGGCGCCCTCTCTGGAGGTGGCCCCGGCCCTGGTGACCCCTCTTCCCCAGCGCGCAGGCTTGCGGTGTGGAGAGCACGCAGGGCGTATGTCACCGAGGCCGCCTCGCCGTCCTCCTGCCGGCGCCCGGAGGGTCTTTCTCCAGCGATCCTTCTCCGACCGAGACCGTGAGCACCTGCCGGGCTCCCTGGAAGGAAGACCCAGCACGGTGTGGGGCCTCCTGGGCACGGTCCCGAGGGCTTCTCCGCACAGGCGTCCGCACTCGACGGCCAGCAGGTCAGCAGCTGACCGTTGGCGCCCTCTGACTAGGTGTTGGTTCCAGCAGCTTCTCCAGGCTCCGGTGGTGGTTCGCCGGCCGCTCTGGCTCCCTGGCGGGTCCAGGAGATGCCGGTGTGAGGCCAGGAGCGGGGCTGGCAAGCCTGTGGGGTCCCGGCTGGGGTCCCGGCCGGGCTGGGGTCCTGACTCTCCGGTCACCTGGGAGGAGAATCGGTCGGTGTCTGACTTGCTGGTGCGGCCACTTGCGCCAGCGGCTTCCCGAGTGGAGCCGGCTCGGCACTGGCGGAGCAGCCCCCGCGGCTGTGAGGGGCCCGCGGTGAGCCCTCGCGCCCCCGAACCGGGGGGCCCTGTGCTGGCCGTCCCCGGCGGGACGGTGAGACGCCCCTCCCTTCCCGCGTGTGCGGTCTCCGGTTTGGCAGCGTCACGTTTGCCTCCCAGCGGGGACCTTGACGCTTCCCTCCTGGGGACTGCGCCACCCACGCACGCCACCAGCCACGTGTGCTGCTTAAAGTTAAGGAATATTAACCCTTGAGTGACCACGAAGCACATTTCAGGTGTGAATTTGGCGACAGCGGGCACACAGTAGGACCGCCGTCGCGGAGGCCCTGCCTGGTGCTGCGCTGTGGCAGCGGGAGTGGCCCGGGCCACGGGCGTGTGAGCAAGCGCGTGCGCGTGTGCGCGTGACGGAGGGCGGCCGCGGCGCTGTGGCCGCGCACACGGGGCACGTCTGACTTGGCGCCCGGGGCAGCTGCTCTGCGGGCCTCGCCCTCTGCTGGCCGCTCTCCCGGGCACCCTTCGCCTCCCGCCGTGCTTGTGGCGGCAGCGGTTCACGTGCTGCCGGGGCATCCGGGACCCCCCCCCCCCCCCCCCGGTCTCTGCTTCACGCTCCGGACGCCAGGGGGAGCGGCGCGAGAGCAGGGGCGCCGGGGTGGCTCAGGCGGCTGAGCGTCCGACTCTTGGTTTGGGCTCAGGTCACAAACTCGCAAGCCGTGAGAGCGAGCCCTGCGTCAGGCCCGGCGCCGGTCAGACGCAGCCTGTCTGGGATTCTCTCTCTGCCTCTCCTGTTCGCTCTCTCCCAAGATAAATAAAGTTGAAAGGAAACCCCAAATACGAAAGTGACGTGTGGAACGGTGAGCACATCAGAAGTGGGGAAAACAGAGAAAGGGTCCCTTGTCTCGCCCGCCGCGCTCTGCGCCTTAGCGTTCTGTCCCCAGTCTCGGCGGGAGCCGCCTCCTGGCCGCAACCCGGGCCACGAGTCGTGCCCGGGCCGTCCTCTTCTCTGTGCCCGGGGGCACTCGCACCGGAAGGCGGCTGCGCCCCCCTGCAGTGGACGGCCCTGCCCTGGGCTCTGCCGTCCGTCCCGGGACGGGGGTCCGGCAGGGGCTGCTGGGGCCCTGGCCCGGGAGGTGCCCCTTCGTCTGGCCGTGAGGCCCTGCTGGCCGTGGCCGGGGGCTCGCAGCGTGGCCGGTTCAGGCGGCGCACGGGGGGGGGGGGGTCTCATCGAGTCGTGTGGCCACCACCGCAGTCCACGTCGGGGCGTGTCCATCACCCCGGGAAAGCCGCGCCCGTCAGCCCCGCCCCGCCCCTGCCACAGTCCACGTCCCGTGTGCGTGCAGCGTGCTGCAGGGGAGTCACGCGCCACTCCCTCTCCCTTACCGCGTGCTCCTGAGGCTGGGTGTTGTAGCGGCCGGGCCCCTTCCTTCCTGAGGCCTAGTGACAGTCCTTTGTGTGGACGGCGATGTTTTGCTCATCGTGCGTCGGCGCGTGGACATTTGGGCCGTTGGCACGTGTGGGCGACTCTGACCAGCGCCCCGGGGAGTGTGGGTGTCGCTCCTGTGTGACGTGTGTTTGCATTTCGCTGGAGCACACGCAGACTCTGTTTCGTGCTTTGGGGACCCGCCGGGCCGTTTCCCGCAGCACCTGGGGACTGCGGCTCCGCGCCGCGCCACACCATGCCACACCCGCCGCCGTCCCGGGGCTGCGGGGCCCGTGTGGGCGCCCCGTGTGCGCCTTTCCACGCCCCTGCTGCTCATCCTGCCTAGACCCCCCGTCTTGTCTTTCTGGGGTAGCTGCCTCCCTGTTGCTCTGCGGGGGAGACAGCAGAGTCTGGGGGGCTCGCTGAGTGGGAGTGGGGGTGGCTGGCCCTGGATGCGGCCCCGAGCTGGGTCCTGGGGCTGGGTGGGCCCCACACCCGCCTGGACCCTGGCCCCCCGTGTCTGTCGCGCGGTCCTCAGCTCTCCCCACCCGTGGCCGGCAGGCCCTCGTTCCCCAGCCGGCCCCCTTCCCGTCGTCGCCTCCTCTGCAGCCCCCCGTTCCTGTGATTCAGGGCGCGGGTGGGAGCAGCAAGCGCCCGCAGGTCGTGGGTGCGTCTGGGCTCAGGGCAGGGACCTCGCTGACCCTGGGCTGGGGGCTGGTTTTGTGTGGTGAGAACAGTTACCACGAGATTGTCACTGTCACCGTTTGTGAGTGTCGTGTGACACTGGTGTGTCCAGATCTCCCGAGCTCCGTCGGCCCGCCTTGAAGGACGCCCTTCCTGCCCAGTGTCACGCCCACGTTTCCTGTCAGTGCCTCGTCCACGGTTGGGGCTAGGTTGTCTGCGACCCCCAGCAGGTTGCAGCAGCAGCTCTTTCTGGGAGCACCGGGGGCTCGAAGCCAGCCCCAGGTGCCCGGCCGCCCCCTGCTGCATCCGGGAAGCTGGCTCGAGGGCCGCAGCGCGCAGCCCAGCCTGGTCCCTGGGGGACAGTGGCCACCCGGGCTGGCCCTCCCGGTGACCCCCGTGGGGCAGAGCAGGGCTGAGGGTCAGGTGTGGACTCCGGGTGCTGCGGGGCCTCGGAGCCAGGCCCCCTCCTGGGGGGTGGGGCCTCACAGCGAGGCCCGTGGGTGGGTGCTCGTCACACTGGCCTCTGCTCGCGCGTTGGGGCTGTGTCGGTGCTCTGACTGTGTTTCTTTTTCTCTTTCTGATTTACAGCCAGAACACCTGCAGGAGACCTGGCTGCGGGAGCTCTATCAGGTAAGACGCGCCGTGGCTGCGCCCTGAGTGTCTTCTCCTGGCGGAGGCCGTGTTGTGCCCCGCCGGTGGGGCTGGGGCTGTCCCCGGGCTGGCTGTGGGGGGTCCCGTGCCTCCGCAGAGGCCTCCTCTCCCTGCGGCATGGGCTTTCGCATTAATGGAGAGGGGAGGCCATTGGGAGCCTCTTGGGGATATTAGGGGGCCTTTCAGGAGGGTCCTGTGGCTGCAGCCTAACGGTGGCAGAGCCACCTGGGAGGCCACGGTGGGGTCAGGGCTGGGGGAGGACCCGGGGGCAGGTGCCGGCACCACGTGTGGCCCAGGTGTTGGCGGTGAATTCCGTTCCGGACGCTGGGGAGCAGGTCAGCAGTGGCGGACAGACGGCGTGGGGAGACCGGTGGCTAGCGCGGCTGGGGGGCCGGGGCAGCTCAGGAGTTCCCAGATGACCGAGGCAGTAGTGGGCAGAGCGTGTGGCACGCGTGCGCGTGGGACCCCCAGGTGGGACGTTGGAGAGGCCGCTCCCCGTCAGGGGCTGTGTGGGGAGACCGTGTGGGTGAGAGGAGCGGAGTGGCCAGGCGTCCGGCTCAGCAGTGGCCGAGGGCGACTGACCTGCCAGCGCGTGAGGGGTCCGCAGCCCCACGGGCGGCTCGGAGGCGGGTGGCAAGGTGGGCGGTGGGGGAGGAGCAGCTGGGGGGCTGTCCCTGCCCCTGTCCCCTGCCCCCTGCAGCCCTGCCGAGCCCGTGGCTGTGCCGTGTGAACTGGACGCAGTGGGAGGTTGGGGGACCCCCTGCCCTGGCTGAGCTGTCGCCCGTCTACTCTAGGCCGGAAGCCGCTGAGTGGGCGAAGCAAGGGCCCTTCCTGGCCTCGTGCAGGCCTCGGGGCCGGACAGGCTCCAGGGCCCCCCCTGCGGCGCCCTGGCGCCCGCTCCCTGGTACCTGGGCCCCCCCTGCGGTGCCCTGGCGCCCGCTCCCTGGTACCTGGGGCCCCCCTGCGGTGCCCTGGCGCCCGCTCCCTGGTACCTGGGCCCCCTCTGCGGCGCCCTGGCGCCCGCTCCCTGGTACCTGGGCCCCCCCTGCGGTGCCCTGGTGCCCGCTCCCTGGCGCCCTGGGCCCCCTCTGTGGCGCCCTGGCGCCCGCTCCCTGGTGCCCTGGGCCCCCCCTGCGGTGCCCTGGTGCCCGCTCCCTGGTACCTGGGGCCCCCCTGCGGTGCCCTGGTGCCCGCTCCCTGGTACCTGGGCCCCCCCTGCGGCGCCCTGGCGCCCGCTCCCTGGTGCCCTGGGGCCCCCCTGCGGTGCCCTGGTGCCCGCTCCCTGGTACCTGGGCCCCCCCTGCGGCGCCCTGGCGCCCGCTCCCTGGCGCCCTGGGCCCCCTCTGCGGTGCCCTGGCGCCCGCTCCCTGGTGCCCTGGGGCCCCTCTGTGGCGCCCTGGCGCCCGCTCCCTGGCGCCCTGGGGCCCCTCTGCGGCGCCCTGGCGCCCGCTCCCTGGCGCCCTGGGCCCCCTCTGCGGTGCCCTGGCGCCCGCTCCCTGGTACCTGGGCCCCCCCTGCGGCGCCCTGGCGCCCGCTCCCTGGCGCCCTGGGCCCCCTCTGTGGCGCCCTGGCGCCCGCTCCCTGGCGCCCTGGGCCCCCTCTGCGGTGCCCTGGCGCCCGCTCCCTGGCGCCCTGGGGCCCCTCTGCGGCGCCCTGGCGCCCGCTCCCTGGCACCCTGGGTCTGTGTCCATTTTGCTGGGCGGCCGCCGTGTGAAGCTGCGGTTCCTGTTTGTTTCTCAAAGGTGGGCCGTGGGGAGGGGGCAGGTAGGAGGAGCACAGAGTGTGAGAGCTCGTAGGTGCTGGTAGGGGGAGCGAGCCGCTGTCCTGGCTCCGGGCGCGGAGAGGCCCCTGGGGGCGAGACGCACCCGGCAGGCCCCGAACTGGGCTTCAGGGCAGCCTGGGCCCGTCTGACTCTGCTGGTGACACTGCCACTGGTCCTCGCTCTGCGGCGGCCGGTGCCGGGGATCTGAGCGTGAGGCCGTGGCCTGGCAGCTGCTCCTCCTGTGAACTCTGACCCCTGGAAAACACACACCAGCGGTGTTTCCCCCTCTCTGAGCCTCCTTGCTGCACACAGCCGCGTGAGGCTGTTTCCCAAACCCGGGACCAGAGCCCAGAGGGGCAGGCGGCCTGTTCCAGAGCACCTGGTGTCCCAGCGCGGAGCTCTGACACAGAGAAAGGGGATCGAGAGCCATGGCGTGTGGAGTGGATGTGACGATCTTGGTTTGCACGGAGAGGTCTCCTCAGAAGGAAGAAATGTCAGTGACCGTTCCTTTTCCTTTGTTTGAAGAAAACATTTTTTTAATGTTTGTTTATCTTCAAGAGAGAGAGACAGAGCACGAGCAGGGAGGGTCAGAGAGAGAGGGAGACACAGAATCCGAAGCAGCTCCAGGCTCTGAGCTGTCAGCACAGAGACGGGGCTCGAACCCATGAACTGTGAGATCATGCCCTGAGCCGAAGTCGGATGCCTAACTGACCGAGCCCCCCAGGCGCCCCTCAGTGACAGTTCTTGTAGGAATTTAACACGAGCCCCCTGGCACATTCTGGGGTCACCGGGGCAGCGAGGTGCTCAGCCAGCTGGCCTGAGCGGAGAGGGCGCGGGGTCCCGCCGGAGTGCAGACCACGCACCGGGCCCGTGCTCAGGTCCAGGCTCCTCAAGCCCCCGGGCTTCTGGGTCCCTGCCTTTTTAAAAATGTTTAAAAGATGTTTAATCTTGGAGTTTCTGTTAGGCAGTTATTTTATTTTTCAAAGGAGGCTTTGATAAGCTGCTTTTATAAACAGAATTGAATATGATGTTTGTGCCTCTTAGAGTCTCCAGATTAGCTTTTGCTTTGTCTGGAACACTGGACCACCATCAAACTGCAGGGAGCAGGAGGAGTATTGCTGGTGTCTCCCTCCTTCCTTCCGACGGGCCTCTGGCGCTCTGGCGTCCAGGACTTTCACATATTTGGTCCTGAGTGCAGCCTTGGCACCAGGGAGGGTGGTCGGTCTTCTGGAAGGTGCAGGGCCTGGTGTCACCCCTGCTGGCCTCCCCATGCCCCTTCCGTCTGTCTCCCTGAGCATCAGACTCCGGGACCTGTGGCAGCGACACCGGTCTCCCCTCGTTGGGGCGCACCGGCTCCCCATGTGGGGCCGGCCCCTGCTCTCCCGCACCTCCATGCCGGCAGCAGGCCGTGACCCCTTCACGTCCCCCGGGCCCGGCCACGCCCCCTTCTGCTCTCTGCAGGCGGCAGGTGCTCCCCGAGACCGTAACTCCAGTCGGCAGCCCTCCTCCCCGTCCCCCTGCGGAGAGCCTCGGGTCCGCCTGTGGCCTTTGCTGTGCTGTCCCCAGACACGTTGGGCGCTTCAGGCCTCTGTGCTTGCTCTTGGCTGGCC
>PISW01013931.1:0-23552 GCA_004023785.1 Mungos mungo
GCAGGGGGCAGGGGACAGGGTGCAGGGGACGGGGCAGGGGACAGGGGGAAGGCAGCAGGGAGCAGGGGACAGGGCACAGGGGGCAGGGGACAGGGTGCAGGGGACAGGGGGCAGGGCTCAGTGCCAGCAGAGCCCCTTCACCACTGTTGTGACAACAAAGGGCGTGTCCCTGAGACCTGGTGCCCTCTCCCGTGTGCACAGGTGCGTGTGGGAGGGACGCCGGCCTCAGGGGCCCGTGCGTGCTAGAACACGCCCGTTGAACGGGGAACACGTGTGTGTCCGGGATCACTGAAACAGACTGTTATAGGTCTTTTAAGAAGAGGTGAACTGGATGATTCTCTTCTTTAGTTTTAACTTTTTTAAAGATACTTTTTAAATTTTTTTTAAAGTTTACCTATTTATTTTTGAGAGACAGACACAAGTGCGGGAGGGGCAGAGAGAGAGGGAGACACAGAATCCAAAGCAGGCTCCAGGCTCTGAGCTGTCAGCACAGAGCCCGATGCGGGGCTCGAACTCATGAACCCTGAGATCATGACCTGAGCCAAAATCAGACGCTTAACCGACTGAGCCACCCAGGCCCCTAACTTATGTTCTTAAATGAAAAATCGTGAAACACGTCTTTATCAGGTCACTAGGCAGCTGGACAGGGAGGCCCAGACGGAGAGGTTTGAGGGACGTTGTGGGGACCGGGCCGTGGTTCCGGTGGGAGGGGCAGCGACAGGTCCTGGGCGCCCCACCCGGCAGCGCTGGGGGGCCGTCCTTTCTTCTCCCTGAGGCGCACTGAACTCAGCAGGTGTCCTCCGGGAGGGCTTGGGTCAGGCGCCCCCTGCCGCCGGCTCTGTCGCTGGGGGCCGGCCTGTCGTAAGGGCACCGTTTTCCCATTTGGGAGTAAGGTGGGCTTTAGAGGTTACCGTCACTCGTCAGATGGTCTGCTGGTTCCTTACCTTTTCTCCGGGCTTCTCGGTCTCGTGGGGGCGGTGGGGGCCCTGCGTGTCCCTGGCGTCTCCCACTGTAGTCCCGCAAAAGGGGAAAAAGTGGGCTGAGTCTCCCAGAGAGGAATGGCGTGTGCCCAAGGGGGGTGGCCAGGGGCAGGCGGGTGCGGCCCCGGGGCTCACGGGGGCAGGCCTTAGGGCGCACGTCCTGACTGGGCTTTTAAAACACTTTGATTGAAAAATAACACCCATCCCAGAAAAGACACAGAGCAAAGGGTGCAGTCCACGGGGTTTTCACGCCGCGCAAACAGCACCCAGGACCAGAGGCCAAGAGCGGCCCCCCCCACCTCTGAGCGCCCGCACTGCGTTCCGGGTGCCCGGCCCTCCGCCAGCAGCAGGGATGTGCTGAGGTGGTTCTTCACTTCAGCAGGATCCGCCTGCCCGCAGGAGGCTCGCCCGCTGTGGGACCCGCCCCTGCCGCCCCCTCCATGGTTGGTGGCCTACAGCCTCACGGGCGCATGCCTCTCAGTGCTGCAGGGGAAGTGCAGGGCTGTTAGCGGGGTCTGGTCCTTGCAGGTGTAGGAACTGGGGCCCCTTTCCTTGCTGGGGGGGTAGGGGGAGGGACCAGGAACCGGGGTAGGGGTGGGCATCGGAGTGGGGGTGGGATGGGGAAAAAGGTAGGTGTGGGAGCGGGAGCGAGGGTGGGGTGGGGTGGCGGCGGCCCGGAAGAGGAAGAGGGGATGGGGTGTAGTGGGGACTGCATAGTGGCTGGACCTGGAACAGGGGTGGGGGGTAGGGGTAGGGGTGGGCTGGGGCCGGGTGGGGCGGGGCCAGGAACAGGTGTGAGTGGGGGCTCGTCTCTGCCCGAAGGCCTCCCAGTCCCCAGGCATTCCGGGTGGCCCCTCTGGCAGCGGTGGCCTGGACTCCCTGCGACTTCCCCTGCCCCGGGTCTGCGCGCCCAGCCAGGCACGGCTCTCGGCTCTCCGGGCTCCGGAATGTGGTCTGATGTAACCAGCGCCCCCAGACGGCCCAGGAGAGCCTCCCCGTCTACCGTCTGGAACCCTGCTCGCTCCGGAGATGTGCCGGGGCTCCCAGTCCCCGGCTTCACGGAACAGGGCGCGGGCGTCTTCCCTCCCAGCGTCGGCTGCGGCGAACGTGCTCCCCTCGGGTTCTGGGAGGTGCTGTCTGCAGGAGACGCAAACTCTTCCCCGAAGTCGGTCATGACCCCCCCGCTCCCCCCCCACCTCGGGGTGGCCGCGCGTACGGGATGGAAACACGGACATGGGGCTGGACGGATGCGCTGCATTTCGCTCCTGCCCCAGAACGCGGTTCGGGCGGCGGTTCTGGCGGAGCCACATCCGCGGGCCGGTCCCCAGCACCGTGTGCGGTGGGGTCATCGCGAACGCACCCGGGGACAGCAGGGAACACAGGTGCAGGCAGCGTGCAGGCACCGCCTCCCCGCCCGCCCACGGGTGCTGGTGGTCACTCCTCGGGGGTCCCTCCTCGTTCGAGTCTGAACTCTGCGTTTCCCCGCGAGGTTCTTGCCCTGGTCCGTGGGCTGCTCAAGGCTGTGCGTGCACGTCCGCCAAGGACTGGCCGCCCCCTTCATTGTCCTTGAGCCCAGCCAGCGCAGGGACAGACGGGGGGCTCTGCGGGAGCCCCGTGGGCACTGCTCGGTGCCATCCCCACTGCGTCCCAAGGGCCTCACCGCCTGGGTCCTAACACCCTCTTCCGGGCTGGAGCGGACCCGGAAGGGAGACGGCCCCCCAGACTCTGAGAACGCGGCCAGGCCCCGTGAGGGGCAAATGTAACCTTAGGGTCGAAATGAAGAGGCGGCTGCAGTTCTGTGGACGCGGGGCAAGTTCACGCTCGGGATCTCCCCCAGCGAGTCCCCTTCCTGGGGGCATCGGGGTCACGACCTCAGGCCCCAGGCCGGGTTTGTGCTTCAGGAGTTAGTGGTGGGAGAGTGAGCGGTGTGTGGGCGGGAGCGCCTGGGGCCTGCCCCCTGGGACCCCCTGTGGGCGGTGGGGGGAGCCTGGTCTGCCCCTCGAGGACCTGCCTTCGATGCTGGGCTCCTGCCTCGGCAGTGGGGGCTAGGAGCTCAGCTGTGTCCCGAGTCCTGTGTCGGGGCCCTGACCTCCAGGTGACTGTATGGGCGATGGGCCTGGTGGGCGTGATTAAGGTTAATGGGGTCACAGGGTCACCCCACAGGGTCAGTGTCCTCCTAAGAAGAGAGACTCAGGGTGTGCACCGAGGGAAGGTCACCAGCCCAGAGAGCGGCCTCGGGTGGGGGTGGGGGTGCCCTGCTGGCTCTGACCTTGAGCCCTCAGCCCCCAGCCCAGGGGCCTCAGTGGGTCCTGTGAGCCCCGGGCTGCCCGGAGGCTGGAGAAGGTGCCCTGGGCGGGTGCTCCAGCTTTGTCTCCACCTGGGTTTCCCCCGCCTGGTAAGCCCCGAACCGCCAGGGATGGATGGAAGGAGAGATTTGAGTATTTTTAATTATTTAAAATTTTCTTTTAAAAAACGGAAGCTGTTCAATAATTAACTTTCTCTAGATCCTGCTATTTCTTAAACGGAACGTTAGAGGCAAACGCAAGCATGGAAGAGAAGGCAGAATCACCACCACCCAGCCCGGCGCAGGCCCCACCAGGCGCAGGCCTGAGGGTGCGGGTCCCCTGCGCGCACAAAGGTCGCAGCTCCTGGGAGCTCCTGCCAGGTGGGGGGGGGTGCTCTGGAGAAGTGGGGGGCTGAGCCCCCCAGCGGAGTGGGTCTTCCTCCCCCCAGACCCTCGCTCCGGTTTCTCCTGAGACCCGCAGGCAGGGCGCTGGGGGCCCGGTGGCTGCAGACCCGCGGGGGCGGGATGGAGGGACCCCCGCCCCCGCCCCGGGCGCCCCGAGGGGCCCAGCACCGCGCACAGGGGCCTCGGAGGAGGTTACAGAATCGCTCCCTTGCCCTGTGGTCTCGAGGCGTTTGCTGTGATGACTGCATACTCTCGTGTTTTTTCCAGAAAGGTGTGAACCCTCAGTCTAATCGGCCGGTTGGCTAGGGGGGATCCCTGCCGTGTGACCTGCTGCACTTCCGGTCCCGCCGGGAGACCTTCTCTACTTCCGGGTGGCTCCGGGCCTGGCAGGCGGGGCGCTGGGTGAGCGACAGTGACTGGAAGACCCAGTGGATGCAGAGCTGAGGGGCGGAGGGCGTCCCGCGGGCCTGTTCCGTGTTCTCGATCTGGGCCAGTCAGTGACTCCCCTGAGCTGTGGAGAGGGGCTCTCCGCCCCCCGGGGGGCCGCCGCGTCCCCACGTGCCCCATCCTGGGCATCAGCCATCTCCCTGTTGCCAGGCCTCCTGATCGTGGTCCATGGGGTCAAATGTATCCTCCCATCCCCCAGCTGGGGTAATAGCTAAACCCATGGCTCTCGCGGGGTCCTGGAGTGCTCCCCCTGCAGATGTGCTCCCCTATGGAGTGCTCCCCCTGCAGACGTGCTCTCGGTACAGATGTGCTCCCCATGGACATGCCCCCCATTATGGAGTGTTCTCCCCCCTACAGCATGCTCCCCTACAAATGTTACCCCCTGTGGACGTGCTCCCCCTGTGGACGTATTCACCCCCCACCCGGGTAGTGCTCCCAGGCTTTGGTCCTCACAGATATGCTCCCCATGTTGAGTGCCCTTTTTAGGAACCTGCTCCCCACAAATATGCTCCCCCTCAGAAGCTCTCCCTGCTTTGGACATGCTCCACCCACAAGTGTGCTCCCCCAGAGGATGTGTCCCCCCCAGACCCCATGCGCTCACGTCCGCGCACCTGTGGACCTTGTGCCTTGGGCGTTCCCACACCAGGTGCCGGGGAACCCTCCCTCCTTCCGCGCTGGGCGGGTGCTGCCCTTACCAGGAGGCGCTGCTGCTGCTATGGGGCGGGTCCTGCGCTTAGCGGCGGGCACCTGCTTCCTACCATGTTTCTGCGTGTGGCCCGAGCTGGCACAGAGCCTCCGCGTGTCCCCTCTGCCTCCCCCAGCCCGGCCTCTCTCTCGAAGCTGCTGGTTCAGGGCTGAGATCTCGTCTTTCCTGTCCTGGGCCCTTGTTTGTCTAGGTCTGTATGTGACACGTCCTGTTTGTTCCTTCACATGCGTCCCCAACTGTCGAGGTGACCGGGGCGTTGACCACGTGGTAGATGTCCCCTGTCCATGAGGATGCTCACAGCACAACCTGCCAGAAAGGGGGATGGGGGGGTTCGGGAGCTCTGGCGCCCCCCAGGCGGCTGGCGTCCTGGAACGGGGAGGGGGACGGCCCCTCTGGGCTCACGGATGGGGAAGGGCAGCTCTCTCTGTGCTCAGGGTGGGGGCGGCCAAGGCAGCGGCTCCGGCTTTGCTCCTCACCTGTCACCCTCCACCTGCCCGTGCTTGCTCGGCCGCGAGCTGTCGGGAGGAGGACTCGCTGTGGAGACGAAGTCGCTCAGAAGCCACTTAAACTTCCTCTGGCAGTTTGTTCTTTAATCAGAACCTTCCCGATCGGTGGCTCGGAGTGTTGATGACGCCTCTCCGGCGGGCGCCCCTGTTCTGTGCCTTGTCCTGATTTGTTTAATTTTTCCACTTTCTTGTCTGATTTGTGGGTCAGAGACCGGAGACTCGTTCCCAGGGCACACGGGCTTGGCCACGTTGTCTGAGTGAGCTTTCCCGGGGCCCCGCCTGTCAGAAGCGACTGAACTCCCCCTTGATGGCACTTCAAGCCCCGCAGCGGAGGCACAGGCCGCTCTTCTTGACCTCTCCCGACCTCGGCCCCCGCAGAGCCAAGGGTTAGGGGTCATTTTCTCAACGTCCCCTGTCCCCAGCTGGAGAGAACTAAGATTCATGTCCCCCTCACGTGACAGAGACCCAGCTGGTGGGAGGCAGGCCCCCCCGTCTGAAGTCATTTCCAGAGTCCTAGCGTCTGTCACTGGGGGAAAGGCGTCCCGGGGCTCCTGTCCGGGCGCAGGGCTGGCAGCCCCCGCGGCAGCTGTGCTGGGGAGGACGGGACAGGGAGCCGGAGGAAGGAGATGAGGGATCCCTGTGGGGCGGCACGTCCCTCCTTGGGCCTCGGGAGGAAGCAAACCAGTGTCTGGATCAGTGGCCGCGTGGCTGCCCGCAGGAAAAGGGTCAGTGAGGCCACTTCTTTAGTGAGGCCGTGTTCGAGGGCCCCACGGCGGGGCTCCCTCCGACACCCCCTTCCCTCCAGTCTGGGAGGCCAGACCCGACCTCCTTCTCCAGCGGCTAACACCCAGCAGCTGCTTTTCCTTAGAAAAGAAAATCTGAGGGGCGCCTGGGTGGCTCAGTCGGTTGAGCGTCCGGCTTCGGCTCAGGTCATAATCTCACGGTTGTGGGTTCAAGCCCCGTGTCAGGCTCTGTGCTGACAGCTAGCTCAGAGCCTGGAGCCTGTCTTCAGATATTATGTCTACCTCTCTCTCTGACCCTCCACTGCTCACGCTGTCCCTCTCTGTCTCTCTCTCTCAAAAATAAAATAAAAACATTTAAAAAAAAGAGAGAGAAAAGAAAATCCGAGGCTCAGCCGGGCCTGTGGGGTTCCCACAGCCCCCGGGGGACCGCCGGACGCGCCCAGGCGGGTTTTGACGCCACCACTGGGGGCTGCGGACCCCTCCACCTCCACACCTGGCGCCTGTGTGCTGGGTTCTCGGTCCCTCTGAAAATCCCAACAGCACCGCTCTGGAAACTTCTGCCAGCTCCTGCCCTAGGTGCTCACCTTTGGCAGTTTTCTGAGGGAGGGCGAGCTCCCTGGACCCCACCTCTTGTCAGTGGCGCTTTGCGACGACACGGATGCTCGTCTGAGGACATCTGGACGACACACGGAGGCGGAATGACACTGTGCCGCCCCCGGGCCGGAGGCCTTTGTTGCCGACGCCTGGAACCCTGGCTGCGGCCCTGTGACCGGTTACTGCAGTGAGGTGTGTACAAGTTCATTACACACCAACGCGCACCCTGCGTACGGGTGTGAGTCCCGCCCCCCACGTGGGGGTGCACACGGTCGTCGGCTTCCGTCTCGAGTCGCTGCAGGAGACTCGCTGGTTGGAGACGGAACGGTGGGCGTGCACGGGGGGCCCCGCGCCTGCTTGTGCGCACCCCGGCTCCAAGCCGGGGGGACACACTCCCTGCGCGTGACAAGCGGGCGGTAGAGAGAAGCCCTCTGGTGCGTGTGCGTGTGCGCATGCTTGGGCACGTGTGCACGCAGACACAGGCACTGCTGGAGACACGGGAGTCCTGGACGCGCTTCTCTGGGAGGCTGGAGGTTGGAGCCCTGGCTGGGTGGGGGGGATTGCGTGCTGGGCGAGGCTTCCGGAAGTGCTGATGTGGCCCCAAGTCACAGTCACGAGGAGCCCACTGAAGTGACCGGGGTGGGACCCAGAGAGTCCCTGGGGACGGAGTCCCCGCGCGGGCTGTGCGCTGACCGCACACCCTCCTGCGGTTTCCGCTGCCCCCTGCCCCCCCGGGGGGACACAGGTGGTGGCGCTGGAGCCGAGGGCAGTTCCCGGAGACGTGGCACCTGTCCCGGGGGCTGTCCGGGCTTACGTTTACTGTGCCTACGTGTGTCCACGCGGTCTCTGCTCCACGGTGACGGGGAGCGCGACGCCTGGCTGGGGAGCGCTCCCTCCCTGCCCGTCTCAGGGTTGGCTTCCTTTCTAAGGGAACCCGCCCCTTGGTAACAAGGAAAGTGCAGCTCCTTAAAAAGCAGGTCGCGATTCCTGCTGTAACTTTTCATCGACGTCCGCGGTAAAAGAAACGTGTTCCCTTAGCTTTCACACTCCGAGTGGCGCTTTCTCAGCGACCCCCTGCGGGAGTCTGTCCCGGGGAAGGGAGTGCGGCCCCCACCCACCTTGCAAGCCCAGGCCTTGCTTCGGGCCGACCGGAGGGGTCACTGTAGTGAGAAGTCAGACGGGCTGTGCAGAGTCTGCCTCCCTGTGACCGGCCGCAGGCAGAGGACGGTCCCCCCCGCTGGCCGTCTCCGGGGCCGCAGGCAGAGGACGGTCCCCCCCGCTGGCCGTCTCCAGGGCCGCAGGCAGAGGACGGTCCCCCCCGCTGGCCGTCTCCGGGGCCGCAGGCAGAGGACGGTCCCCCCCGCTGGCCGTCTCCGGGGCCGTCTCTCAAGGGCGCGGTGAGCTTCTCGGGTCCGTGTGAACTCCGCACAAGCGTAAGAGCGGCTTCAAATCCAAATCACTGCTGCTGGTGACGCTGTCATGTGACTTGAGGGGCAGCACACGTTTCAGAGGAAGGAAAACAGCACCGGGTTTTCAGAGAGGACGTGGTTTTCTCCAGTAGGAGGAGAGGAGCCACGGCCTGAGTCTGAGGGAGGGAACTCGCTCACAAATCTTTCAGGAGGTTTGCAGGCGAGGCCCACGGCGTCGGGGAGGGTGTTTGGGGCGGAGGCAGACATAGGATATTACGTTTCCCTTCTGGTTCTCGGCAGCTCGCCCAGGCTCTTGCCAAGTTAAATTTGGCACAGTTCAAAACTGGGCAGTGGGTCCCAAATACAGTGTGAAGTGTCCGTAAAGCAAGCCGCCTGCCCTCCCTGCCTGTGCGCACACTCATGTGAACGGTTGCGCAGGACTTGGGGTTGGGGGCGCCGCCCAGTGCTCACGCCCCCCCCCCCCCAGCCCAGGGCAGCTCAGCGAGCCCTTCCTTTACCCAGAGGACGGAGGCGGACGTCCTGGAGCCTGCAGGTCTGGGAGACGTCGGCGGGCTCCCCGCTGGGGCTGCCGGCTGGTGAGCTCTGGGGACACACACGCTGGACGCTGCGGCCATTGTCCACAAGAGCCGGGTCAGTGGAGGCGAGGAAGGCGTCAGCGGCATGCGGCCCGCCGAGTTCAGAGCCCGGGACCGGCAGGCAGACCCAGCGGGGCCCCAGCCGGCGCCCGGAAACCCGCTTCAGAGCAGAAGTTGGGCCGTGGACGCGTTTGGTCGGTGGTGGCAGTGGCAGTGGCCATGGCCGTGGTGGCTCAGACGGAATCCTGCTCTCTAGGGGGCCCCATGGCCGCCAGTGAAGTTTAGGATTATTTCCTAAGAGGAAGCTCGTTGGGGGGCCCTTTCTAGGAGACAAAGTGAACCCGGTATTGGGAAAGCAGGACCCCCCCCCCCACTATGTGTTAAATGTCAGCGGCTTTAGGGGCTCCGGACCTGGGGGGAAAGCGGGCAGCGCAGTGTCAGAACTGGGGGGCTCCCGGTCTGCGGGGCTGTCTTGCGGTTGAGGCGCATCGAGAACGCAGAAGAGCAGATGCAGGGGGAGGGGCCGGAAGGCGCTGTTTTCACCCCCCTCCCCCTGCCCCAGGCCGTCCGGAGCGCTGGGGAGGGGGGCGTTAGGGGCCGCCTGCCCTGGCTCTGGGCTGCTGTGGCGCCGGCCCCCACCCCTCGGGGAGCCCCCGGCCGGCGCCCACCAGGGCTCAGTGGGTAGAAAGCCCGCGTGCAGATGTGCGCAAGCGGCGCGCCCCTGTCGCCCCCGCCCGCGGGCCGAGCGAGGCGGCGGCCCTGATTGGCTGCGCCCGTTGCCAGGACTCCGTTGCTAGGATCATGGGCGTCTGCAGCTCCTGCAGGAACACGTCATGAATTATGGATGCCCGATTTTCTCCGAGAGGCCTGTTCTGTAATGCAGATGAGCCGAGTCCCCCCTTTTCTTCTGGCTTCTTAAGAAAAAAAAAATCAGAGTTTTAAATCAGAAGCTGGCATTTGCGAAGCCGGCGTCGCCCCCAGCGCGCCTGGGCCTGCGGATGTTAATTCTCATGCAAAGAGGGGCCAGAGGTCAGTGTCTGTTATTTGTTCTGGAAAAGCTTGTAGGATTTTCACTGAACTCTGTGACCCTTTGGGGGCATTCTTTTTTGTGTGTGTGATCAGAGACAAAATAGGATATAAACATTAGAAATGGCATTTTCTGAATATTAGGCACTTTCTTCAGGCTTTTCCTCGGGGTCCTCAGGGCCGGGACTCGGAGGGCCCAGTAGAACGGGCTCCCTGCCTCGATGGCACCGTCCCGCCCCACCTGGGCCCCCAGAGGCAAAGAACCGCTCGCTTGACCCAGGCCTTTGGTCTGCTGAGTGCTCACCCCCGCGGCTCGAGTTGGAGAGGGGCCCCCTCGCTCTGAGAGCCTCTGCTGCCTGGAGGCCACCTGCATGGTGGCCTCAGTGCTGCCCAGCCACCTGGACCTGAGGGGATGGGGGCTCGGGGGCCGGGGTCCCCTGCCCGCCCCGTCCCAGCACCCACTGTCACGTGCCCATCATGAGGGGGGCCAGGAGGGGATCCCTGCTTCCTCTGAGCTGGGAGGCGGGCCCCTCTCTCTCCTGTCCCTCTCCACCTGTCAGAGGGCCTGGCGGGGGGTCGGAAATGAAAGGACAGCTGTCCAAGACCGGAGGGAAGGATGGGGCGACACCGGGCACAGCTGCAGGAGGTGAGGACCCGGAGGCGCCATGCGAGGCCGCTTCGCTCTCACGAAGGGATGAAGCAGCGTGTGTGGACTGCACGACTGGAATTTTCCAGAGAAGCTCCGCGCCGGCCCCGCGACCCGAATACCTGTCATTACCTGCCTGGGCCAGCGGGCAGTCTCGCCTCCGCCAGGGGCTGCTGTTATTAAGAGACAGAAAGGGGAGAGAAAGAACTTTATTTCAAAGAGGCAAGTGTTTATTCCAGGATGATGGAAAAGCAGTTTAGGTGAAAATTACATTTGTCGCCTCGGTATTAATGTTTATTGAGCAGTGGCCGGGTCGGCCCGGGGAATTTCACAGAGACACGGGACGCCGCAGCGATGGATCAACGGAACGATCTACTGAAACTCCTTCCAGACCATTGTGCGTTTGTCTGAAGTCTGATCCTTCCTTTCTTTCCGTGGAGGGAATGGTATGGAATGGACGTTTTGTTTCCAGAATCCCGGGGCCTGTTTCAGTGGCGAGCCACGGGTCACCTCTTCTGTTCGGGGTCAGGCAGAGAAGACAATAATTGGTAACAGCAACTGTCTTGGAATTTAAAAGACAGCGGGACAGAAAGGCCCAGAGGACGCGGCTCCCCGTGTCTGTCTCAGGGCGGCGTGGAGCCAGGCCGTTAACTGGGGAACCGGGATTCCCTCGTAACGGAGGCAGAGGGGCAGGGCGACTGTCCTGCCGGGTCCTTGTGCCCTCCCCTCCCGCCGCGCTCGCAGCCGGGCCTCCCCACCGAGGCGCACACAGGCCACCTGCTCGGTGACAGGGGGACGGCGCTAGGCCCACGACGCGTGTGTCAGCGGGCGTGAGCACGTCTGGTCTGGAACACCCCACAGACACGGCTCGGAGGGAGGTGATGGTTTAGGACCCATGCTCTGTGCCCTCTCGTGTCCTTTTGGGAAAACAGTGAGACAAACAAACAGACAAACAAAAGCCGAGAAACACTGACCCAGGACACCGACCCGACCTTTGTGCAAATGGAGAGGGGACCCTTCCGGCTACGGTAATAAGGCGACGAGCGTCCGCGCTCCGACCCGCGGCAGGACCAACAGGCCTCCCGTCACGCAGCCGGGACGCGGTTCCTGAAGCCCACGGCGGTCCCGGCACAGGCTGCCGGCCGCGCGGCTAATCCCTCAGGAGCCCCCACTTGTCAGACCCCGTGAGTGGCGGATAATCGGGGAGACCGGGGCCAGGCAGCGCCCGTGCCCACGTCCCGATCCGCGCCGGGAGCCACGGGGAAGGAGCAGGCCGGGGTGGCCGGGGCTGTCATGGGGCCCGAACGGCCGAGCCCGGTCTAGCAGAGCCGACGCGACCGAGACTGGGCGGGAGGGTGTGGCGGAGACCCCCGGGCAGGCTGCGCCGCGCTGGAGGCCAGTTTGGGCTGAACTCGGGAAACTAACCTTCCAAACAAAGACAGATATTTCCCCAACGGCCCAGATGTTGTCTGAACCTGGGACCCAGGTGTCCGGAGGGCGGGGCGGGCGGGGAGGGAGCCGGAGCCCTGGGCTGTGCCCCCGTCACCCCAGCGCCCCGCAGGCCTTCGGGGGACAGGACGGTTTACTTGGTCTGATCTCCCAGGCTGCTTGGCCTCTTTCTGTCGATTCCGTTTGCTACCAGGTAACAAGGGAAACCGGCGCAGGGAGCCCCTGCCCTGCCCCCCGGACGGCCCGGCTCGCCCCCGCACCACGGACGAGGGGCCAGGCGCTGTGGGAGGAGGGACACATGCACGCCCTCCGCGCTTCCCACGCCTCCCCCTGCGTCAAGCAAATCTTAATTCAAACCAGTTTAACGTAATCTTGCAAATGGAAACAATTCCTAGATTTGCAAAATTTGACCTGACTGAGAGGTCTCATTCGGGGGCACCTGGTGGCTCAGTCTGTTAAGTGTCTGACTCTTGACTTGAGCTCAGGTCATGATCTTGAGGGTTCGAGCCCCGCATTGGACTCCACACCCACAGCGTGGATCCTGCTTTGGATTCTCTCTTCCTCTTTCTCTGCCCCTCCCCCTACGCACACTCTTTTTTTCAACATAAATCAAACTTAAAGGGATCTTATTCAGAACCCCACTAACCCAATGAAACCTCCTGTCCACAGTGTGTGTGAACAGGGCCAGGGGCTGGAGGCCGCCCCAAGCGTCCCTGGCCGTCTGCACCCAGCGCCCGGCACAGATACAGCGGGAGCACGTGGGGCCGCCCCCGAGTCTGACACGCTGTGATGTTCAAGCGCACGGTCATTTCAAATCACCCCCCCTTTCTCGTCTTCTGCACAAGGATTGGCCCACAACTGGCAACAATAATAGTTCGAGATGCTTGCGTCCATCTGCTCTTCTGTTCCCGAAGGACCGTGTCAGACAGAGGAGAACCTCGTGGTTTTACCCCCGGTCCTGGCAGTCCTCACGCCCGGAGGCAGCCCCCCCCATGGCCCCTCCCACAGCCCTCCCGCGGTGCCGTGCCCGGGGCCCCCCCAGGCACGTCCAGTGTGGAGGCAGAACTCCACCTGGAACTGAGCCAGGGCCGTGGGTGACAGTGTGCCCTCTGGCCAGAGCCCACCCCTGCGGCTCTGTCGGTGAGCAGGACCGCCTTCCCCTCGAGCAGCAGCGTCCGGGCCCAACCTGGCTGCACGGCCGGCGTCTGGCGTCTCTTACTTAAAGAGGGGACGTGCCTGAGCCTGAGGGTAGATTCATGGCCTCCCGAAGGGGACCCAGACTCGCCCCTCGGGGGACCCAGACCCGCCCCGCAGGGGACCCAGACCCGCCCCGCAGGGCACCCAGACCCGCCCTGCAGGGGACCCAGACCCGCCCCGCGGGGCACCCAGACCCGCCCCGAAGTGGCCTCCGGTGTCCTGGCCAGTCTCACTGACTTTGTCACAAAGGTGCCGTCTGGACAGGCCACACTCTATGTGGTGCTGGTCACAGGGGGCACAGCCTCTCCTGGGTCCCCGTCACGGGGGGGGGGAGGGCGGCCTTCCTTGGGGTCCTGGTCACCAGGGGGGCGGCCTCCTTTGGGGGTGCGGTGGAGGAGGGCGTGTAGAACCTTCTCTGTGGGGGGCTGGGGCTGGTGGCCACTCCGCGTCTCCCGGATTTCCGCTCCCTCCCTGCCTGCCTCCTCGCTTCCCTCCTCCCTCCTCCCTTCCTTCCCTCCTCCCCCCCCCCCCCCAGGACTGCTTCTCCATCTTGATCTCACTTCTGGGCAAATTCTGACAGCACCCTGCCTTCCCAGCTGAGCTCGGGACCTTCCCTTGTCTCGGGCCCACAGGACGAAGCAGAGGCTGTGACCCAGGGCTGCTGGAGCCTGTGGTTGGTGGCGTTCTGAGGGCCTGGGAGCCCTGGTGCCTGGCTGCCCCTCCCCCTGCTGCCCCACGGCACCCAAGCCTGGGCTCGGCCCCCTGAGGAGAAGCTTCAGGTGGAGGGCTTCCCTCCCACCCGGGAGCAGGGGTGCGAGGGGAGGGAGGTGCCTTGTTTCCCCGCTGCTGCCCGGGCCCCTGATGGGGGGGCGGGCAGCCCATGAACGGGGCCTCCCCCGGGTTCCGGGCGGCCTGGGCCCCCAGCACGCATCCCACGGGGCGTCACCACCACGGGTGGGGGCGGGGGGTCCGAGCAGTTGAGGCTGCTTTCTCCTGAGACCACTCTGGGGTCTGGGGGTGCCTGTGTCACGAGTGTGGCTTTCTGGTCGCGGGCCGTGTGGCTCCAGAGCGTCGGTGAACAGGATGCGTCCCCTTCACCGGGACGCAGGCGGGGAAGGCGTTTGCACGGGGTTGGCAGCAGCACCGTGTCACCCAGAGCCGGCTCCTGGACCCACAGGGACCGGAGGGAAAGGGGACACAGCGGTGCCCCCCCCCCCCCACTGGCGCTCGGCATCCCGGAGCTGGCTGGGGGCCTTCCTGAGCAGCCCGTTAGGGGCAGAGTGTCCCCGCTTTAAGTCAGGCGTCTCTGTTTGGGTTTAGAACACCCCGTTCTGGTCACTGCGGAGCATTCGGTGTTTGTACAGAGTCTGCAGGCTGTGACTTTGTTCTCTTGTTTAAAACGCAGCCCAGGGCGCCTGGGTGGCTCAGTCGGTTAAGCCTCCGACTTCGGCTCAGGTCAGATCTCACATTCATGGGTTCGAGCCCCGCGTCAGGCTCTGTGCTGACGACTAGCTCAGGGCCTGGAGCTGCTTCCGGTTCTGTGTCTCCTTCTCTCTCTGCCCCTCCCCCTCTCATGCTCTGTCTCTCTCTGTATCAAAAATAAATAAAACATTAAAAAAATTAAAAAAAAATAAAATGCAGCCCAGTGAGACGAAAGCCCCCCTACCCCCGTGAATGGCGACATCACACAGCCTGACGCGGCGGCGGCCGGGGCGGAGCTGCTGCCCGGGCTGCCGCGGGGAACGGCCGGCCGGTTCCCGTGAGGCTGCTGATACGCGGCCCTCACCGCACACTTCCGCCCTCATCCTAAATTCACACACAAAAACATGCCCAGGAAAGCCCAGAACAGCGTTCCCGGTAACAGCCCCCGGACTGGCTCCAGCCTGGTGCCCGAGGGCGGGGCCCCCCGGCCCCCACCGAGGACGGACCTGGCCAGGCCATCCGTGGTGGGCAGCAGGACAGAGGTTTGCCTTCGGGCACGGGCAGGGGTCCCGGGAAGGCGGGGTCCTCTGCGGGAAGCACCACGTGCTGGTCTTTCCTCGCCCGGCATTCTGTGGGCCGTGCAGTCGTGAAGGGCCGCACACTTATAACGTGTGCACTTTATTGTGTAGACCTTAGACCGCGATGGCACCCGGCACGTGGAAGTTCTGTCACTTTAAGTCATATTGCAGGTAAGGGGGCACAGCCAAAAAAATAACCCAATAACTGACTTACACGCCTTCGCGTAATGGGCGCATCAGCTCTCTTCCTGGAGACGTCGGTGCCGTGCTGGCCGCTGATGGCCGCTGATGGCCGAGTGGGGCTGTTTTGACAGTCTTGACCTGGCAAGTCTGGGGGTTTGCAGGCCGCACCCCTCCCCCAGCACGGCCGCACCCCAGCTGCGAGGATGCTGACGGGAGACCCCCAGGCAAGCTTGCCGGCCCGGACCGTCCTCAGCAGCCCCCAAGTCAGCAGAGCAAACCACATGACAGGTTCCCCGTTGTGGCTCCCTGAAGTCCCTAAACCTGGCTCAACAGGGTTGGGGGCGGAGACGCAGAAATAGGAACTCCCGCTTTCCACACCTCCCTTTGGGACCCTACGAGGGATGACCTCTGGTCAAGCGCCTGCTGGGGGTCCCCGCGCCCCGAGGGGAGGGTGAGTGGCTGCAGAGGCCATCCCCGCGCCCCCCGGACAGCTGGCCGTACCCACAGCTCCAGGCCCGGGTGGACCTCAGCCCCCCCACCTGCTCCCCAGAGTGGCCCCCCAGCATCTGCAGCCCGAATATCTCTCCCAGTGGTTCTTGACCTATACCACTCACTTTTAAATTTTTATTTAAAATTAGAAAAAATTTATTTTTGTTTTAGAGAGAGAGAACAAGTGTGCATGTGAGAGGAGGCAGGGGCAGAAGAGAACCTTCAGCGTGGGGCTGGACACGGGGCTCGAACCCACGAACCGTGGGATCATGACCTGAGCTGAAATCAGAAGCTGGGCGCTTAACTGACTGAGCCCCCCACCCCGGGCGCCCCTCTTCTAACGTGATGCCGGTGCTTGCAGTACGCATGTAAATACCGCTCAGAACGGAAGCCACTTGAGGTCTGTGCGTTTCATTCTTGTATTAAATTTTGTTGTTCTTAGAAGCAAGAGTGCGCGTCCTTAACCCGCCCGGCGCTGTCCCGACCCACGCCTCCTGCTCCTGACGGTCAGGTGTCCTGGGCATGTTGTGTCCCCCGCCGACCTTGAGAGGCCCCTCTGGGCGCAGGGTGCGCCCGGGGGCTGGCGTCCCGCCCCCCCTGGAGGGCCTCCCCCGGCGCCCACGCCCACAGCCTCCAGTGGGGGCTGGTCCCTCGCTCTGACGGAGCACGTTCTCTGGTGGTTTCCTGAGAGGATGTGCGGGTATTTGAGATGGCGCCTGTCCAAAACACCGGCCTTCCGACTCCGTCCTCCACGTTCTGGCCCGGGGATGTAGTTTTAGGTTGGACAAGACCCCCCCACTCCCGCCCCGAAGCCCAGGGGCCATTCCCCCTGTGCTCCCCGCTTCCTGGGTTTCAGCAGAGGTGTCCACGTTGGGGGGGGGTCCACGTCACGGGGGTCCATGTCAAGGGTGTCCACGTGCGGGGGTCCATGTCACAGGGGTCCACATTGCGGGGGGTCCACGTTGGGGGTGTACATGTCGTGGGGGGTCCACGCCGCGGGGGTCCACATCGCGGAGGTCCACGTGCGGGGTGTCCACGTCAGAGGTGTCCACGTGCGGGGTGTCCACGTGTGGGGGGTCCACGTCGCGGGGGTCCACGTCGTGGGGCTCCACACGGTCCTGCCCCCAGCACCCTGCCTTCCTGCCTGAGCCCTGGAGCGTCTGCGGCCTGGTCACCAGCGCGTGACCCGTCTCATCTGCTGGTGCAGGTGGGCGAGGTCGCGCCCTTCCTTTGGGCACATGACCTTGACAGCCTCCTGCCCCTCCCTCCGCTCTCTGTTCTGGACCCCTCACTTCGCCTCGTGCGGCCCCCTCGGCTGAATGTACTTTTACTTTTTTGTCCTGTTTTAGTTCTTAGTCTTATTTTTGACGAGATTTCCTCAGCGTTTCCTTCCATTCTGTTAAAGATTTACCTCTATTATCGCAGAAGTTTCTTCTGATTCTTTGAATATTCTTTTTTTGTTTTAATTTTTTAAAAATATCTATTAATTTTTGAGAGAGAGACAGAGCACAAGCAGGAGGGGGCAGAGAGAGAGAGAGAGAAAGAACATGAGTGGAAGATGGCCGAGAGAGAGGGAGACACAGAATCGGAAGCAGGTTCCAGGCTCTGAGCTGTCAGCACTGAGCCTGACAGGGCTCGAACTCACGAACCACGAGATCATGACCTGAGCCCAAGTCAGACGCTCAACCGACTGAGCCACCCAGGCACCCCTATTTTTTTGTTTTAAATACCATCTTACTTCTGTTTCATGGCTGCAATATTTTCTCTTATGTCTCGGAACATCCTAATTATATTTTCTATTAAGTTTTCGTTAAATAAATAGGTGACCTCCCCGCCCTGAGCCTGGGCAGTCGTTGGCAGAGGGCCGGCAAGCCGCGTGGGGTGTGTGAGCCGAGGGCAGGGGGCTCCTGACTCTGTGCAGGCTTCTGGGGGCCCCATCTTAGCAAAGCCGCCTCTGCCCTCAGGGGTCCCGGTGCTGCCCCTGCTCCTGAGCCAGTGTCGGGAGGTGGGGAGGGCGGGGCCTCAGCCCTGCAGGCTCGGTGCCTGGTGCCCCTGCTACTGCCCGGCTCAGCTGAGCGCCTCCGCCCGGGGCCCTCTGTCCTCTTGTCCCCGCGGGGTCAGCTCGCAGAGCCCTCCCTGGCCCATCACCTCTACCGGGGGCTCTGGGGGCCGCCCCACAGCCGGCCTCTCCCCGGCCCTCCCGGAGTCATCCAGCCCATGGCCACCCGATAAGTGTCCTGCCACCTCACCTCCGTCTCGGAGCTGGCTCCGTGGGGACCCAGTGGCCTCCACGCCCTCCCACGCCCCAGCCTTCCATCCGGAGACTGTCAGTGACCACACCCTGCACTGGACCACCAGCACCTTATTACACCCCACTGCACCCCACCCCCCACCGCACCCACTGCACCTCACTGCACCCCACACCCCACCGCATGTGCAGGCGCTGTGGGTGTGGGCACTGTGGGGGAAAGACAGGAATTTTTTGGGTGAGAACGTACCAGTCCATTTTGCAGACACCAAAGGAAAGGCTGTTTGGGATTATGTCACAGTATATGGATTTGTCTTTCAACCACAAATGGGGACAGTTTTCCCGGGGGAGGGGTCCGTGGCCACCCTGGAGGCCGCAGCGGCTGTGAGTCAGGAAGCGAGGCAGGTCTGCAGTCAGTCTGAACCTCTGGCCACCGTGGACCTTCCACATTGTGGCCGTGGCGTCGGGACGTAGGTGCACAGCTGTGGGGCACAGGGTGATTTTTGTGGACCCCCCAGCAGATGCAAGGTCTAGGTTAGAACATGAGAGACGCAGCTGACTGATGAACCAAACCCAACGCTGCCCCAAGCCGGTGCCGTCAGACGGAAGTGCGCATGTCCCTCTGACGCCGAGCCCCTTCGTGAGCCGCGGAGGCTGGCGGTCCTCGGAAAAACCCAGCATGCACTTTGCTCTCATTTCTTCTTTTTTCTTTTTAAATTTTATTTATTTATTAATTATTTAAAGTTTATTTATTTATTTTGAGAGAGCGTGAGCAAAGGAGGGGCAGAGAGAGAGGAAGAGAGAGCGAATCCCAAGCAGTCTCCATACTGTCCGCGCAGAGGCAGATGCGGAGCTTGAACTCACAAACCGGCAGGTCATGACCTGAGCCGAAGTCAGCAGTCGGACACGGAACCGACGGAGCTCCCCAGGAGCCCCTGCTCTCGTTTCTTCTTTGATGCCATGAGTCCACACCCCACGTCACCCAGAGGGTCTGGGCCGTCCTCCTTGCGAGCGAGGCTGGTCCGGACGCTGGTTTGTGGGGGGGCGTCCCGGGAAGACTTTTTGCAGACAAGCTGCTGTTCCTCCCGGTTACAATAATGGCCTAATTAATTGTAATATTCGCCTGACTGTGCTTCCAAGCCACTTGGAGGATGTGGCGCAGGAGGAGAGACGTGCCAGTGCGCAGTGGGCGCCAGGCGGGCGGGGGTGGGGGCGGGGGCTCGGCGCGCACCCTCGCGGGCGCCTCCAGATACGCTCCCGGCCCATTGAAATTCCAGGCGTCTCCTCACACAATTCCCACCTATGTAATTGTCAACTGGACCTTATCATCATTTATTATGCAAAATTGAATTTTTTTGAAGCGTGGAGAATGAAGTAATTTCGTATGCAAACAGTCAGAACTCTCTTGTGTATTCTGATTGCGTACATGCGGATAAATTCACTTATGATGAGTGACAGTGTGAGATTTTGGGGTCGGGCCGGTTGATCCGGGGAAGACACTGATGAAAATGATAAACTGAATGCCAGAAGTGTCCCCGACGCATCTTGGAGGAGACGTGCAAAACGTCACTGTCTAGCGGCTGTCTGTTAATAACGAAAAACGACGGTGTGTAACGAGCAGAGGCTCCGCGGGGATTGAAGGGCGCTCTCTTTGGCTCTTGCAGATGCTGCTGCTTAGAAATTCCTATTGCTTTTTACTGACAAATGCTAATGACCTTTAAACCTTCTGCTACAGGCGCGGTGTGCCTTCCCAGGTCAGGCGGGGGCGCGGCTTCCCGCCCACACTGGGGGGGGGTCCCCACTGAGCCCCTTCCTGCAGGGGTGTGGGCTCAGGAGGCCGGGGGTCTCCTCTGGCCTTCCGGGAGCTCCTGTTTCCGGGCTGCTCACAGGGCCTCACCGCCGGGGCTGCCTTCTGGACCTCCTTCAGGGAGCTGGCATGGAGTTCTCGGGGCTGTGCATGGCCTGTTTGGAGGCCGGGGCAGCCCGACGCCCCACGCGGGCAACACAGGCCCTGGGAGGGGTGGGGGCTGCACCGGGGTCTGGGCAAGCCCGGGGGTCTGGACATCCGCGGTGGAGGACAGCCCCACGTGAGCTGCTGGCCGGGGGCTGCGGGCTGTTCCGGGCAGCGGGAAGGAGCCGGGCAGCATTCCAGCCTCACGGACGGCGGGCGTGCAAGCGCGTAAAGGCCACGAGACGTGGGGCCCGAGGTGGGCAGGGGCCCGGTCGCACGAGGACGCTCCTGGAGCAGAGGAGGCTGTCAGGGTTCGGGTGACTGGCCCGGGAGCAGGAGTCGGAGCCGCGCCGCGGCCTGGGGGCTGCGCTCTGCCCTGCAGGTGGGGAAGGGGCTGACCCCTGAAGCCACCCAGCAGGCGCCCCGGTGGAGGTGGTAAAGACACAGGGAGGCACGTGCTCTTCAGTAGTTCGTAGACAGCTTGGCTGATGCTCTGTGTTTACAGAATGAAAACCTAAAGCAAAAAAGCCCCCAAACCCAGGAAAAGTAAACATAAAATAAATCAACTGAAACACAGCCAGTAACACAGGAAACAATGAGGACAGGCCAGCAGGGGCAGCGCGGCCCTTGGAGGCGCCACAGCGGCCAAGTCTCACCCGTGCTTCCGCGGCCGAAGAAGGTGAACTCAGTGAGATGCGTTGTAGACGCCGACTCTTGCAGCCTCTTGGGGGTTGAATTATGTGCCCCCGAAACCTGCGTTCAAGTCCTGACCTCTGGGCCTGTGTATTGACCTTATTTGGAAATGGGGCCTTTGCAGATGCCATCACGTTAGGGTGAGCTCACACCGGCGGAGGCCCAGGTCCAGCGGAGGGACAGGGACACCAGGGACGCCGGGTCGCGATGGAGGCAGAGGATGGGGCAGCGCGTGTGTGACATGGGGGGCGGCAGCAGCCACCAAGGGAGGGGAGGGGGGACCTTCTGCCAGAGCCCTCGGGGGGCCTCAGCCCCGCTGACACCCGATCTTAGCCCTCGGCTCCAGGCCGTGTGGCGGGGGTGGGGTGAGGGCTGGCATGTCCGTGTTTCCGCACCCTGCTCTCGAGCCCGCCATGGCAGCCCGGGACGCGGAGTGTCACCCCACCGCGCCAGGTTTGCTGCTAACATTAAAAAATAGCTTTCTCGGGATCTAATTCACATCCACAGAGTACACTGTTTCCCGTGCACCCTTGGGATACATCCCGCTTGGTCCTGGGGTGTAATTCTGGTGACCTGCTGGGGTCAGTCTGACGGAGTGTGGCTGAGAATTGGTGCCTCTGAGTCCGTAAGAGGCATCGCTCTGCACTTTTCTTTCTCTGTGATGTCAGTGAAGTGCTGACTCGAGGCAGCACCGGCCTCAAAGACCGTGTGTTCTTTAAGGAGATGGCTCCGGATCCATCATTCAGCGACGTGCTCTAGCGCCCCGCTCAGGATCGACGTGCAGAGGCTGACTCTCCAGGCCAGGGGACCCGGGGCAGCAGAGAAGCTGGGGATGCCCTTGAAGTGTGTCAAGGCCACGGTCAGCTGCCCCTAGCACCAGTACCTGCCAGAAGGTGGCCTTCTGGGGGGCGTGGGCTGTTCCTGGGGTGACAGCCGGGCCCGCTGTGCTCGTGGGGGCCTCGCAGTGTGAGGTGCGCCGGTCTCATGTCCCGTTTCTGTCCGTGAGGGCTGGTCTGCACGGGCATGTGCCCCAGCACCACACTGCCCTGCCAGCCACCCAGCTGTCCCCGTTCCGCACCCCGACACCCACACTGCCCCGCCGGGACTACCCCATGTCCCTGCCTTGGGCTGGGAAGCTCTCCAAGTCACCGCCTGGACGCTTCCCCAGAGAGGCCTTCTTGTCCCCATGGCCCCCAGACATGCCCTGCTTGTTTCTCCGCAAGGCCCGTGGCAGCCTGGCCTTGAGGAGCACCGCTGTCTCCCCGCACTTGAATGTGGGGGCCGGGGCTCTGCTCCCCTGTTCGCCGCCGCCGTACCCTCTGTGCGCTCTCACCTGTGAGTGGCCAGTGCGCACTTGCTGGCAGTGCCAAGGGCAGAGCTGCTAATGAGCTACCTTGGCACCGACTCCCCCCACCCCGCCAAGAGCCCCTCGTGCTCTGGCTGGGCGCTCACTGGACTGTCCCAAACCTTTGCTTTGGGCGGTTTTCTTTAAGATGAGAAGCCCGGAAACATCCTCACCTTCCCTGACCGGTTTCCCTCTGTGTGAACCCGGGGGTCAGGATTCCGGGATTCCGGGATTCCAGAGCCGGAAGCTCTCTGGCCGCATCCGGTCCAACCTCCTCTTTACGGTGACAGGCGTGAGTTCTGGAGAAGCAGACTGCCTTTCCCTGGGGTGCCGGGGTGGGGTGGCGGTCAGGGCCGCCGCATCACTCCTGCAGGTCCACGTTCAAGTTCTCAACCTGGACACAACAGCAACTTGGAAGAGTGTCCTTAGGGCTAGGACCGGGGCCGGGAGGTGGGGCCGGGGGACGCTGGCTTCCCGCACGCCCGCTCCTTCCTCCCGGGACCCCGCGCAAGCACTCTCGCTCCGTCCCCGGCCTGCGGTCCGCAGGCAGAGCTGGGGCCCCAAGGGCTCCTGGGTGGAGCTGGATGTGGATTCGGGGCCCTCGTGGACCGAGCCTGTTCCCAGCACGCAGAGCTGAATAAATATTTGCTGATTGATGGAATGAGTGAATGTATAATTTTAAGCCTCTGGCTCTCAACTAATCCAGGACTCCCGGGAAATCAGTCTTTGTGAAGTTTCGATCAAAGTCGCCTCAGATCCTTCTGGAACAAGGCAGGATAGAAATAACAATTTTAAAGACAGTGGATGCGAGTGTCGGTGGAGGGGCGGCGGTGGGGGACGCAGCTCCTCCCCTTCAGACTTGCCAGGCCGCCTCCTACGTGCCAGGCCGAGGTGCTGCCACCAAGAACGTAACGTCACCACCAAACAGCCCTAGTCCAGCGGCCGCGGGGACGCGGCTCTGTGACCGAGTCTGTGGGGGCGACGGTGCCCTGGGCCGCGCTGGCTGGGTCTTGAAGGCTTAGCCCGGGGAAGAGCCACAGAGTGTGGGGGCCGCTGGCTGGAGCCCAGCCTGGGGGGCGCGGCCAGCGTGGGAAGACCCCTCCGGCGGGGGGGCGCAACGCTGTGTGGGCCTGGGCTGCCTTGGATCAGGGGAGGGGGCGCCAGATCGCCCTTGGGAACCGTGTGCATCAGTGGGGGGGGGGCGCAGGCAGATTTGGGCCGGGAGGGGCTGCAGCGGGGCCCTGCGGAGGCTGGAGGGGAGGTTCAGCAGGAATTTAGGGCGGAGGCCACAAGATGAGGCCGGCGGACCTGCCGCTGGGGAGCCTTCCGGCGGCTCCAGATGACCTTTCTGCCCAACACGGGCTCCGGGGGGCGCGGCTCGCTGAGCCTGCGGTTTTAGGTGGAGAAGTCAGCATAGCATCGGGTCTGAGCTGAGTGTCGGGGATGCCGTGGTCCCTGGGCCTCCCTGTGAGCGTGCGGGGGACAGGGGATAGTGTGCATGTGGGGGACAGGGGACAGTGTGCATGTGGGGACAAGGGACAGTGAGCGTGTGGGGGACAGGGGACAGTGAGCGTGTGGGGACAGGGGACAGTGAGTGTGCGGGGGACATGGGACAGTGAGCGTGTGGGGACAGGGGACAGTGAGCATGTGGGGAC
>PISW01013932.1:0-23568 GCA_004023785.1 Mungos mungo
TTTGGTCACTGAGAGCTGATGTTCATGCTAGAGCAGCTCTAACTTACTCTGACATCTCAGTAATCATCACAGGACATCACAATGGAAAGATTTTAAAAATGACACAGGCATACCTAAAGATATTGTTTTCTGATATCTTTTTCTTGTCTTCACTCTTTGGGGGGGGTCAGGTAAGTGAGTAAGATAAAATTAAAGTTGGAAGTCTGCTGAAATTCCAGAATTATAGGGATATTCTTTCTCTTTTTCAATTCAACAAACATTTATTGATTACCTCCCAGGTACTAACTTTTAGCAGGGGCAAATTAAAACTTTTGTTTCAGGCTGCATGTGCTGTTCTATATGTCTGGATTATACCCTGATTTATAGGAAGATTTTTTTTCTGCCCGGATCATAGTCTATTATGGGGTGGGGGCCTAGAATGACTTGGACAGAATTTGGACAAAAAATCTTGAAGGTTTTTAAAACTCACTAAGAATAGACCATACTTTTGGCACAGATAAATTCTGCTGATTGTTTCTATTTATGCATACTTCCTTTACACAGTCCTGAATATTCTACTCCAGTCTTGATACTATCCTTGAAGCTATATGGAAAGCTAGGTGTGACTCTAGAGGTATTCCAGGTCTTGTGCTTGGGATGAGCAGGTGTCGGTAGGATTGGGGAAGAAACGAAGATGGCTAATGTTTTATCAGCCATGTCATGTTTAGTGAGCACACCTCTGGAAATGAAAATGTGTTTTGTGTGTGAGTCTTACTTGAGAAGATGATAATTTTTTAGTTGAATCAGTTATAGTTCAGTAAATTAGAAAATTCATTATTCTAGTGAAGAGAAAGCCATGTGAAGTTTACAAATCATTGGATTAAATATAATTAGGAGAATATCTATACTTTCACAGAAGGATTGGTTTGTAGAAGGCATCTTATCTTGTCTGGTAGGTCACAGAATCTTATTAGACACAAATCTGGGCCAGTGAGAAAAGTCAGTTAGGGGGATGCAGAGAAAACAGAAATGAGAGAGGTTTTCAGTGATTCTGCTTCCCCGCGGCCAAGATCACACTGTGTTCCTTTGTAATATTATACTTCATTCCTTCTCACAAAATTAATGGGGGAATGCACAGAAACTTTGTTTCCTCTGGACAAAATATAAATTCAATTTACACATTTACTATGGAACTTTCAAGGTTTGATATGTTTTGCATTAGACAGACATTAGAGAAATATTTGTTTCATATTTGTAACTTCTTCAAGGACATGAACAGTATATTTGGGTATTATTGCATAGATTACAGACTTCTCAGTGATAGGGAACGTATTCAAAGGAAATCTTTTTACAAAGACTTTTATAAACATACAAATACTGTCACCAGATAAAATTTCCTAAGAATATATTCTATAATGACTTCAAAGTTTCTGGAAGTGAGGGAGGATATAGCATAAATAAGTAAACTAACATTAAAAAACTAATTTTCCAAGAGACTTTGTATTTTTTTAAATTTTTATTTATATTCCAGTTAGTTAACTTACAGTGTAATATTAGTCTCAGGTGGACAGTATAGTGATTCAACACTTTATACAGCACTGGGAGCTCATCACAAGTACACTTCTTAATCCCCATCGCCTATTTTGTCCATCTTCCCCAAGCTCCTTCCACTTGATCAGATATCATGAATATCAATTAGTGTAAACATGCCAAAGTTAGTTTTAGAAATTTGGAATTTTTCAGAAATCTAAAGAAATTAGAGTGAAGAATCGAAAACTGTCATAATTGTTTTAGTTATTTCTAACCTATATTAAAAAGATAAAGAAGTGGTAATAATGGACAGTGTTTTTTTAATACAGGGAAAATAAAATATTTTTAAAAATAGCAAGTACAGCAAGAAAAATAGATAAAGAAGTAATAAAGGGAAGACTTATTCAAGGAATTAGAAGACAAGAGTTTGCATATACCCTCATAAACATTTTGATCATTTTAAACAAATAAAGATTAATAGAAAAAAGTGATGGATAGTATAAAACAGATAGCTAGTGGTAATTTTCTATTTCCTATTTGACTATTTCATCTTTTATTGGGGAGAAGAAATTTTAATGTGCAGAAATGGCCCATGATATAAAGAATTTACAGGAGAAGTATGCACTGAGATAACTGTAGGTGTCAAAAGAAGGACATGCAAGATACACCCATGGTTCAGGTTAGCACTAGTTTAAAAGAGGAAGGAAAGTATTTATGTGGGTGATGACTGAGGAACATTACCAGGTCATTGCTTGTACATTGCCAACAACACTCCAGCTTCATCTGCTGCTTTTGTTTCTAGCCCTTGCTTCATTTAATAACAATTAAAAGATTCATTAGAAGCAAATCATTAGCTCAGGCTGCAGTGAGGAGTGCTTTAGGATGTGAGGTCTGGGAAGTGCCCTGAGCTGACAGGATTCAGAGATGAATGGAAAGACAGGAATTAAAGCTGTTATGGAGAAATCTGAAACATAATGTTTCATGGAGGGAATTTCAACAGCAGTGTTCAGGACTCAGTCTTGCTGCCTGTACATCCCAAACTCTCGAAGACATGGAGTTAGACAGTGTATTTTTTATTCTAAAATTTAAAAATTTTAACATAGTGTTATACTAGTTTCAGGGGTACAATATACTGATTTGACAATTCTGTACCTTACTCACTGCTCATCAAGTTAAGTGTCTCCTGAATCCCTGTTACCTATTTCACCTATCTCCCCTCTTTCCCCTGACAACCAATTTTGTTCTCTGAATTTGAGTCTATTTTTCCATTTCTTTCTCTGTTGTTTGTTTCTTAAATTCCACATATGAATGAAATCATATGGTATTTATTTTTCTCTGACTGACTTGTTTCACATAGCAAAATACCTTCTGGGTCCATCCATGTTATTATAAATGGCAAGCCCTTATGCTTTTTATATGACTAATATTTCATTGTAAATATATATATACACCACATCTTTCTTATCTCTCTAAGATGGACCCAAGGGTTGCTTTTCATATCTTGCCTATTGTAAATAATGCTGCAATAAATACAGGGGTGCATGTATGTTTACAAATTAATGTTTTCATTTTCCTTGGGTAAATACCCAGAAGTGGAATTATTTCTATGTATTTCAAAAGTCAGACACATCCCCTGGTCTTGAACATAGTTGCTCTACGAAGAAGAGACATTGGGGTTCCTTATAATGTAATGCCCCCTATTCACCAGAGCCTGTGCTTCACGGGTGTCTCCTATGTGTATTGTGTGTGCTGTGGTGTTTTGAGATTAATAAATAAATCTTCAGTATATTCAAGGGGCACTTTTCAACCTGCTGCATCTCTGCTGATTTTTTGCTATATGCTGGCTCTTTAGGGGTGGGGAATCAGTTTCCTATAGCCCTCATGTTATCCCAGGCTAAACTGTCTGATTTTTAATACACCTTGAGCTAAGCCCCACTGATTATAAAAACTGGAGAAGTTAAGCTCCACTGGTTTTCATGGCCATTATTCTAGGGACTCATCATCTCAATGCAGGTCCCACATCCCTGGTGTCCCTGGTGAGGAATCTGATCCTCTTACTCTGTGTGTGGTGTCTTCCTTTTTGTAGTAAGTCTCCCAAGAGTTTGATTCCAGACCATGTTTCTGCTGCCCCTCATATCCTTTTCCATATGGCCATATTGTACCACTATTTTTTCAAAGAACGTTGTGACCAAGGGTGATTTTTTTTCTGTAATGTAAGAATTTGAAACCCAATGACATCTGTTTCTTTCAATAGCTCTGGTGCATCCTTTGATAATTATCTTTCTTTGTTCCCTTCAGGTAACACAAAATCAATGAATCAGTCGAATTACTCTCCAGTGTCTGAATTTGTGTTGCTGGGTCTTTCCTCCTATAGACCAGTACAGCATTTTCTCCTTGCTTTCTCTACAGTGTTTTATGTAACAATTATTCTGGGAAATGTCCTTGTTGTGTTTGCAGTGACCTTGGACCCATACTTACATTCCCCCATGTACTTCCTTTTAGGTAATCTCTCATTCATTGATTTGTGCCTTTCTACCTTAACAGTTCCTAAGATGATTCATAGCCTATGCTCTGGGCACAAAACCATATCCTTTCATGGCTGTGTCATCCAGATATTTGTCCTTCATATCCTGGGTGGATCTGAGATGGTTCTGCTCATTGCCATGGCCTTGGATAGATATGTGGCCATATGCAAGCCCCTCCACTACCTGACTATCATGAGCCCCCAGATGTGCATTTTGCTTCTGTGTGGTGCTTGGGTTATTGGCCTCATTCATGCAGTGGTCCAGTTAGCTTTTGTTGTCCATTTGCCTTTTTGTGGTCCTAATGAGATAGATAGCTTTTATTGTGACCTTCCTTGGTTTATCAAACTTTCCTGCACAGACACCTACAGAATGGAATTCATGGTTACTGCCAACAGTGGCTTCATTTCCATGGGCACCTTCTTCTTCCTGCTTATCTCCTATATCTTCATCCTGGTCACTGTATGGAAGAGTTCCGCAGGTGGTTTGTTTAAAGCCTTTTCTACTCTGTCAGCTCACATCACTGTGGTGGTTTTGTTCTTCGGACCGTGCATCTTTGTTTATGTGTGGCCATTTCCCACAGTGCCAGTGGATAAGTTTCTTGCCATTTTGGACTTTCTGATTACACCCATTCTGAATCCTGTTATCTACACATTGAGGAACAAGGACATGAAAATGGCAATGAAGAGACTGAGTAGTCAACTCCTGAGTTTGAGAATGATCTCCTAAATAACACACAAGACATAAATAATACACAAAATGCTCTATGCATTTTCAAACAACTTCAAGTAATACAAGCGTTTAGATAATTGTACAAAACTTGGGTTTTTCCCCCTAAAGTCACCATTTTTTAATATTCAGAATAGATCACTGATTGTGAGGGTACATTGAACTATCAAATTAATACTCTATTTAACAAGTTGTTTGACAACTGAATTAAAGCCTTGGAAAAATATGGGAAGTTGATGAAAAAGCTTAGGTTATAGATTTAGAATATGCCAAATGTAAGACCTCAGACATTAGATCATCAGGATTCAAATTAACTTGGAGCTAATATACTCAATCTTTTGAGGGAACTATGAAATATACAACTTTCCTTCAATTTAAACCTGGCATATGAATAATTAAATTTTATTGTTTTCTGAAAGACAAAAATATTTTGAGAGGATTTAAAGCCTGGAGGAAAAAGGAACAAAAAGAGAGCTGTGAGGAGACAGAATATAGATAAGGCAGTCTAATAAGGAAAGACTGAAATATGTGGGTGGGAAAACAAGAGGTAGAGCCTCAGAAATAACATGTTTCTTGTATTTGGCCTGTGGTTGTTACTCTTGCCCTTGCTTTTCTCAATTCCAATGGACTCAAGCTATCTCCAGTTGGCTTATGGCAGAGGAAAGAAATATATCATTATAGATATAAAATGTATATTTATATCATATATATTATATATATTATTTCACAATTTTTAAAATTCTATCTTAATGTCTATGACCAGTCAGTATTCTTTTAATGTCAAATAGAAGTTAATGTGATCATTTATTGGTGATATTATTATTATCCAATAATTATTGCATCCAAAGCCTCTGTTGACAATTTTTCTCTAGTAACTTGTCTTGTATAGCTCTCTTCTTATTCAAGATATTGGTCTCAAGAATATGTGTGTTTGCCCATTTGTGTGTGTATAATCTGTAGAAATTGCAAAAGTAATATTATATTTTGCTTTGAAAACAAGAAGTCCAAGTTAAATTCACTGCTAGACTATAAAAGGACTCTGTATCCTGGGTGTTTGTGGTTCTTTCTGGTTATACAATCAGCAATATTTTATATTTTTTCCCTTCATTATTACTTTGTTGCTTAATACTTATATTTGTAATGGATTCATATGGGGTACAATACATTGAAATGGACAAACATAAAGCCAGATTTCTGAATGAGGAATTTGCCATACTTTGAAGGCAAGCAGGAGAAGGGAGAAGACTAAAGTTCTAAGCTCAAAAATTCTAAAGAATGGGGCACCTGGCTAGCTCAGTCATAGAGCCAGAGCACGCTAATTCTTGATTTGGAGGTTGTGAGTTTGAACCCCACATTGGGTGTAGAGATTACTTAAAAATTAAAAATCTTAAAAAAATTCTCAAGGGCAAACCTGAATCAACTAAAATCTTTAAGACTGAAGAACAAGAGAACCATTAGAATCATAGTTAAAACTTGGAAGTGAAGGGCGCCTGGGTGGCTCTGTAGGTTAAGTGTATCACTTTGGGTCAGGTCATGATCTCAGAGTTCACAGCCTCTTCATCAGCTTCTGTACTGACAGCCTGGAGCCTGCTTCAGATTGTGTGTCTCCCTCTGTCTCTGCCCCTCCCTCACTTGTATTCTGTCTCTCTCTCAAAAAAAAAAAAATTAAAAAACAACTTGGATGGGATATATTCAAGGGTCAGGCACAAACCAGAAGTGTAGTGAGTTTTATAAAAATTGCAATCTGATTCAAATAAGCTCAATACTTTATTGGATTGAGATGATTACAATGTAACATTTTATGCCTCATGAAAGAAACAGTAAATAGTTTCTAGAAGAATATTTTGTCAGATCTATATGATTTTTTATACAAAATACCTAAAATACATAAAATAGGAATATGCATAGAAGCAGGGATATATGCCTCATAATTAAGAGGAAAATAGTTAAAAGAAGAACACAGAAGGCTCTATTGTTGAAATTAGTAGAGTACAAAATCACATATTTTAAGAGATTATATAGTCAAAAAATGGAGAAAATAAAAACCTTAAGAGAAAGGGAATATATAAAAATGAGCCAAATGATATTTTAGAACTGTAAAAGCAACATAAAATTATAAATTTAAGTGGACTTAAAAACAGTGAACACAGAAGAATCAGTAGATTCAAAGGCAAGTCAATAGATACCCATATTGATGTACAGAGATGTAAAGGAAAAAAAATCAGAAGGTATATAGTATATATGTATACATACACAGAAATAATTATTTTATATACGGGTTTGTGGCTGAGACCCTCTGTTTTGAAATGTTACAGAACACACTGGATCATGTTACCTTTACAAAACAATATGAAATTTGGAGCCTGATCCTTTTCCTGGGAGCCTAGCAGCCCAGAGATCCTGCTTTCTTCCTGGGCTAGCATGAATGCCTGCCCACAGAGCAGAGGGGAGCTGGGGGTAGGGGGTGGAGCAGCTCTGGCAGGAGGCAGACACAGTCAGGATCAAGGTCTAGGCAGGTGGTTGCAGAGTTCAATAGTACTGCATGTAGGATGCCTGCAAGGATGCCCTGTGGGTAGGTGTTCCAGCTGGAGTCAGCCCATGGAGCCCACCTTCTAAAGACTGTAGGGAAGAAGTTCACTGAGGAAGGCTTTTAAGCACAAAGTGATGAATGACTGCTTCCAAGTCTCAAGAAATTGCTTTTCTTCAGCCAATGACTTTTAGATATTTCATACCTTTCCTGTGGCTGTTGCTAGAGCCAAAATTCCACAGAAATGATGCATTTCTACTCTGATAAGGAAACTGGGTGAAGGAGTAGAGTTTAAATAATAATGGCCTGATTCTTTTTGTAAAGTGCTTTTATGCTAAGAGAAACAAAAATGTTACCACCAAATACACCTCTTTCATAAGTGAATTACTAGTATTTCCATACCTGGAATGTTATGTTTGTTTTATTAACTGAATTATTTACATTTTGGGAAGGAAAACATTTTTGTTTATTAAAAGATTGAATGTAATTTGTTTTTTCCAAGATTAAAAAAAATGTTTATTTATTTGAGAGAGAGAGAATGAGCTGGGAGAGGTGCAGAGAGAGAGGGAGACACAGAATCCAAAGAGGGCCCTCGGCTCCAGTTCCAAGCTGTCCAGCACAGAGCCAGAAGGGGGGCTCAAATTCACCAGATGGGAGATCGCGACCTGAGCCAAAGTCAGATGCTTAACTGACTGAGCCACCCAGGTGCCCGAAGACATTTATACCATAACAAAGCTTGTTCTTTTCTCAGAATTTAGAGTTTTGAATGAAGACAAGCAAGGAGAAAACTGGGGGAAGAATAGGCTTTATTAATCAAATGATGTCTTGATTTTTCTAAATCTCTCTCTAAGTGTGAGATCTGTGTCTTAGCAAACTTGTTTGGAAAGGTGCATGAACATTAGATTACTCCATCCTGTGTAGGCAACAGATTTGGTCATTGTCTTCTTAATTTCCTCTACTTTACAGTTCTGGTTGTACCTTAAAAAATATACTACAGTATTTCATATCTTCAAAAATGTTTCAATATGATCTTCAGAACATTGCAAATGATTACAAACAAAACAATCTGAAAGTATTACAACCAAAATGAATTCTTAATGTCACAAGTGTTTTACTTTGAGGATGTACCTTTGATTTAATTGGGAACATTTTAGAAAGGATATTTGATTTGTGTTTGTAATCTTCTTTGATGAGCTTGGAAATAAAATTTCTGCTCAATTCATCATTTAAAGAAATCCAATATGAAATTTGAAGTATGTCTGGCTCCATGGGTTTCAGATAAGGAGATGTAAATTTGCATACCTTTTTGAAACACAGAGTAGGAAGAATTCTTAGGAAAGCTATTGATGTGGGGCTTTGAGTCAATCGTCAGGAAAGAATTCCTGAGATGTTTTCAGGGCAGAAAGGTGCTTTAATTATAGCCCTGGGACAGGACCTGAGGACAGAAAGGGCTGTACTTTTGCTGTATGAATCTGGTGGTTGTATGCCTAGTTTGTAAGGGGGAGGGGATGTGCAAGGACTATGAGATCATAAATGTTTTCTTTGAATTTCTCCTCATAAAACTACTTTTGCAAGATTTCACTGGTGCTTATCATTCAGCTCGATATTATTAATGGCAAGATGTACAGGTAGTCACAAGACCCTTTAAGAATGTAGTAACTATCAGGTATTTGATCCATATATTCACTATGCAGGCTACAGAACAGCCTTGTGGGCTAAAAGTGAACATTTTCCTGCTTCTATCCCTCATCAGTTATATTATATGTAGTAATGAACAATTCACAAACTTTATGTATAATCCAGTTGCTTGCAGGGCATCAGAACTCTGAAATTAATTAAATGGATAATTTGTTCTAAAGTCAGACTTTTTGGCCTCACTCTCATAACCCTTTTCCCTGCTTTTATCTGATAAATATAATGAACTTTCTAACCCATATACAAATAAAAAGAGAAGAAGCAAAATCCCCCAAAAGGTTGTTAGTATATCCATCTTTGTATTTAATTGAGTTCATCTTCTGAAGATAATCTTACTGTTTCACAGATGGCTTAAATATGAGGTTGAGGGGACAACACTCTCTTTAGATTATGATTATGATTCATTTTTTTCTAAGCATGATAGATAATAAGTATTACCTTTATAATGGTCCTTTCAGATAAGGTAGCTAGAGCTTTAACTAATTGGGAGACTAACTTATCCATTTACAAAAAATAAAAAGCAATATTCCATATGCTGACCTATTGATCAGAGTTTAGAGATCTATGTCAGGTGCTTTGCTCCAATAAATGCTTAGCATAAAAGGAAATTAACATTGTTATTAATTTTAACTCATTCTTGAGCACAACCAAAATCATAGTCATAGAGACTGGCCAAATTTTCCAGTCAGGAAATAATCTTGCATTCAGTGATCAGCAAGCGATCATGGAATATAATAGAATTGACATAAAATTTTTATCTAGAGATACCCATGATTTCCATGTGTGAATTGGCGAATGCTTCCTAGTCCCAAGTAATAAAATGGGTATGGATAGTTTAAAGATCTTACAGTGCACATTCTGATAACCTGAGATCCTGAAATACTCATAGAAATTCATATGCTAACATCATAATCTCTTAATGGCATTTTTAATTTCTTGGTTCCTTAGAGTGTAAATGGCCGGATTTAGGAGAGGTGTGATGACTGCATAAAACACAGCCAGAAACTTGTCCACCCAGGTGATGTTGAGTGGCCACAGGTAGATAAAGATGCAAGGCCCAAAGAAGAGCACCACCACTGTAATGTGGGCAGTGCAGGTGGAGAGAGCCTTGGATATCCCATCCTTAGAGTGGCCACAGATGGTAAACAGAATAGAAGAGTAAGAGATTAGCAACAGAATGAAGCAAATGGTTGCCAGTACCCCACTGTCAGCATTTATCCACATTTCTAGGATATAGGTGTCTATGCAGGCTAGCTTGATCACCAGTGGAATATCACAGAAAAAGCTATCCAATTCCCTGGGTCCACAGAAGGGCAGCTTTATAATCATAACTAGTTGACTTATTGAATGCATAAAGCCAATGATCCATGATGTCATCACCAACCCAATGCACATTTGTTTGTTCATGATGCTGGAATAATGGAGTGGCCTGCTGATGGCCACATAACGGTCATAGGCCATTGACACGAGCAGCACCATCTCACCCCCTCCAAAGAAATGTCCAAAGAAAATCTGACACATGCAGCCTTCAAAGGAGATAGTCTTGTTTTCCTTGAGAAAGTCTGTGATCATTTTAGGGGTAGTGACTGAGGAAAGGCAGAAGTCAATGAATGAAAGATTGGCTAACAGGAAGTACATGGGGGAGTGGAGACGCAGGTCAGCAATAATTAGGAACACGATGAAAATGTTGCCCAAAATGGTGATCAGATAAAGTGAAGAAAATATCACCAGGAGAAAGGCCTGGAGCTCCCATTTATCACAAAGCCCCAAAATAATAAATTCAGATACCGCAGACTGGTTTACTTCTTCCATTTAGTCCATTTCCAGTTGGTTTAAATTTACCTGAAGGAAAGACAGGAAATGCATTTTTTTGAACAACAGTATGTGAATCCTGACAGTTTCTTCTACATTGCCCATAGAAGTGTATACTAATATAATCATTGTGGAAAAAAGTTTGGCTTTATCTTATAAAGCTCAATATTCATGAATTCTGTGGTTCAGTAATTTCACTCATTTCTTTTTTTTTTTTTTACGTAAATTTTTAAATTTTTTTTTTTGAGAGAGAGAGAGAGCGTGAGCAGGGGAGAGTCAGAGAGGGAAACACAGAATCTGAAGACAGGCTCCAGGCTCTGAGCTAGCTGTCAGCACAGAGCCTGACACAGGGCTTGAGTCCACAAATTGTGAGATCCTGACCTGAGCTGAAATCAAGAGACAAACATTTACGCAACTGTATCACCCAGGAACCCCTGACTTAATTTTTAATGAATAAATAGATGAATCAATCATTTTAAAACAGAGATATTAACACTATTTTGAAAAAATGACAAGACTTTTTCAGTAATGAGCTTAGTTAAGTACAAGAGCAGATAAACTAATCAAATACAAGGTTGTTAAAAATCAGTTAAAGAATAAATGTTCTAGGCATAAAGAAAGGATAACTCATGAGCACCAGGAAGAAATATTCTCTGTTCATGGAATTCAAAGCTTACATAACCTGTAGGAAATTACTTATAGCCTGAAGTGCACTTCAGCCATAGTGAAAGGTTTAGTTTTGAATATCACACTTTAGAGACAGAGAGAGACCAGAGGAGGAGTAGAGTGAGGGAGACACAGGATCTGAAGCAGGCTCTGCCTTGACAGCAGAGGGCCTGAGGCAGGGCTCAGTCTCAGGAACTTTGAGATAATGACCTGATCCAAAGTCAGGCACTCAACCTACCAAGCCACCCAGTGCCCCTGAATATCACACTTTAAAATGTGATTAAAGCCATTTTGCCAGACGTGATATAGGACCATCATATACACAATCTGGTGTTAGGTTTCTGATTCAAAACGGGATGGCTTCTGAGAAACTAAAATCTGGAAATCTCTGGGTGGACTAAAATGATCCAAAGTTTATAAATAACTCTGGGAGAGAGACTATGCATCAAGTTACTTGAGGAAAAGAGGTTTTGTGTGTCTATTACAAATGGGAGTTTCAGAGTTAGACAAATTTCTTCCTTTCCAACATATCACAGGAAGCAATTTCCATTCAGTCTCACTTGCTTTAGCCTGAAAAGCTATGATATTTGAAGCATGTTCATTATAAAAATTTGGCAGATAGTTCTTCGCAAACTATCTTTTGTAATAGCAGAGTAAATGGCAAATACAAATTAATAATATTTCTTTTTTTAAAAAATTTAAAATGTTTTTTATTTATTTTTGAGAGACAGAGAGAGAGAGCACGAGCAGGGGAGGGTCAAAGAGAGAGGGAGACACAGAATCCGAAGCAGCCTCCAGGCTCTGAGCTGGCTGTCAGCACAGAGTCCGACGCGGGGCTCACACCCAGAAACCAGGAGATCATGACCTGAGCCGAAGCTGGAAGCCAGACGCTTAAGTGACTGAGCCACCCAGGTGCCCCAAATTAATTATATTTCTTATCAACAAGTTAGAGAAACTAAGTTTGCCTTTAAACTAGTTATTTTTGCTTTTTAAATTACTTTAAAGATCTAATAATCCTATCAAACTGGAAAAGAAACTCATATATTTTTTTCTCTCTCTCCCTTTTTTACTTTTCTCTCTTCCATTTCCTTTTTCTTCTTCTTTTTTGCCCGTCTCCTTCTGAATCTCCCCTGACCTTTTTTTTCAAAAATTTCTTGATCTGAAGGGCTTTTCCACAATGGATCAATTATCTCCAGCAGCCACTACTAATTTTTGATGGCTGGTGTTCATAGACCTCTATCAAAGCTGGAAACCAACTATATAGTATTTTTTTTTCATTTTTTCTTCATAACTCAGAGCTGTAATAAACACTTTGAACCATTGGTTCATGACCATGACAATAATTACACTCATTTTACTGCTGAAAAGCTGAGTAAAAAGGTACATGCCCAAAAGGAACATAGTAGGTAGAGAATCTAATTGGAGTTAGCTTCTGGAAAGAATGTTGGTTTAGAGGAAAGTTCAGTTTGGTTGAGAAGAAATATGATTTCTATGAATCAAAAATAATAAAACTTCATAAGACTACATGTCCTATGAAGAGTTAATTGATAAAGAAGAAATATTAATGGTCAGTAGCTCTATGAAAAGTATTCTCTGTGTCTATAATAATTCCATTATTTTTCTTGGCACTAAGTGCTTCTGGTTTCCTGTAATTTATTACCCTCACTGTTGTCTATAATAAAATTGTTGATGTCATTTAAATCCCCAAGAGTTATCAGATACTAGAGATGAAAATAAGAACAGAGTTAGAAAATACTAGATGTAGGAGGGCTTTTAATTTTTCTCGTAGGGTCAACAAGAATTTGTTGAATTTATTTTTACTATGCACTCTGATCATTTTTGGACACTGCAGATGAAAAAAAATAGTCTCTGGGTTCTGTAGGTTATACTAAAGAAGAAAAACCTATGCCTGCATTCTCACCTAATACTTGCTTTAAAAGTTAATATTATTTTAGTTGAATTACAAAAGACAAAATATTGTTACTAAGTTAACTATATTAATAGTCATATTAAACACTGTTATAATTTATTTTCAATCATGTCCTGGGTGGGAGAGTTAAATCTTGATTCCAAAGGTATAATAGTAAAATCAAATGACTTAAAGCAGAACTCACCAAAGAGAATCAAGACTTTGGGGGGGGGGGTGTGAAGGAAAAAGGAAGGAAGGACGGAATGGAAGAAAGGAAGAAAGAAAAGGAAGGAAAGACAGGGAGGGAAGGAAGGAAAGACAGGGAGGGAGGGAAAGAAGGAAGGAAGGAAGGAAAGAAGGAAATGAGACAATACTTATTTTTGTTTTCTGAACTATGAATTTTAGGGTCATGTAAAAACTAAGCCTCCCTGTTCTATGTCTGCCTGCTCTCTCTTTGAATACCCACTGTACTAGAAATTTTCACTCACATTGTCTAACTTAATCTCTACAATAACCCCCATGAAATAAGTCTATTACTCTGGGGTTGAACCCATTTATAACCTGTTAGAAGTCTCAGAACAGAAATAGTGTGACTTTGGTGGGGAGTGGGTGCACATCCAATATCTCTGACTCCAGTCTTTCTCCTTCTTTGGTATCATTCAGCATTCCTTTCTGTTTATTTCCAAAAGCACCATTCCATTTCCATGGTAACTATTGACTGTTATAACTATGAGAGACTTCATTTCATATTCTCTATGAGGATTTTTCCTGAGTTAAATTATTAACAATCCATTTTTCCATGTTTGGAAATTTCTGTCATTTATGCCTATATATCTATGCCTAGAACATAATCCAGAAAAACTATAGCCCCTGATGACTGTGGTGCTATGAGAACCCAAACACTTCCTCAACCAGGGCATGTAGGGAGCATGAGACTGAATAGAAGGTGGTTTTTTTTGTTTTTTTTTTTTTCTGATGCTATATGGAGTCCAGAAGTCCCAAATGTAACTAGGAGAAAAAACCCTTGATATTTCTGAAAACTATGTAAAGATTCTAAGCCATCCCAATTAGTATGTATGGAAATATAGTATTACAACATTGAGGAACTGTCTTAAATATGATAGAGGAAGAGAATTAAGGGAGTAGTTAAGAAAATTACAGAGTATAGATTGTACTGTCTTACCAGAGAGACACCATATTTTTTCCCATGGATAAAACATTATTTATATTGTAACCAGAATCTGAAATAAACTCATATGGCAGCAAAACAATTCATTTTCTGTTGTGACCAATATCCATGTGAGAGTGTGAGGTATATATTCACTGTAGAGAATACCCTCTGGGGTAGGATAATTTCAGCTCCCCATGCTATCTGTGTTCCTTTCGCACCTCTTAATTTCTGAGTTCTTCTGAATTGAGAATATCACTTGAAAGTGTGCCTTTTGTTAAGGTCAAAGACAGACATAGTTTGTGCAATTATAAAAGTTCCACTAATAGAAGTTAAGCACAGTTTTGTTTGTTTTGTTTTGGTTTAGGTGTTCTGCATTTATTCTCTAACAGCTCTGTTGAGATATAATTGACATAGGTTAAAATACAATTTGATAAATTTTGACATATCTATACACTTGCAGAACCATTGCCACAATCAATACAATGAACACATCTATCACCAGTAAGAATTTTCTCATACCCACCTCTTCCCATGTCACCTCTCCCATCACTACCATGGATCTGCTGTTGAGATTTCTAGAATTTATCCAAATGAAATCATATGGTATGTATTCCTTTGTCTTCTGGCTGCATTTCACTTAGCATAATTATTCTGAGATTTATCCGTATTGTTACATGTAACAATTGTTACAATAAACAATTGTTTATTCTTTTATTTTAGTTTTTTCTTCTTTTTTTCTTCTATATTTTATATCGTTTATTGTCCTATTGGTTTCCATATAACACCAGTGCTCTTCCCCACAAGTGCCCTCCTCCATTACCACCACCCCTCCCCCACTTCAACCGTCGGTTCATTTTCAGTATTCAGTAGTTTCTCAGGTTTTGTGTCCCTCTCTCTCCCCTACTCTCTTACCCTCTTCCCCTCCCCATGGTCCTCCATTAGGTTTCTCCTGTTCTCCTGTTAGACCTATGAGTGCAAGCATATGGTATCTGTCCTTCTCTGCCTGACTTATTTCTCTTAGCATGACACCCTCGAGGTCCATCCACCTTGCTACAAATGGCCATATTTCATTCTTTCTCATTGCCATGCAATACTCCATTGTGTATATATATGTACATCTTCTTGATCCATTCATCAGGTGAAGGACATAAACAGACACTTCTCCAAAGAGGACATCCAGACGGTGTACAGGCACATGAAACGATGTTCAACATCACTCATCATCAGGGAAACACAAATCAAAACCACACTGAGGTACCACCTCACACCAGTCAGAGTGGCTAAAATGAACATATCAAGAGACTATAGATGCTGGCAAGGGTGTGGAGAGACGGGCACCCTCCTACACTGTTGGTGGGAATGTAAACTGGTGCAGCTGCTCTGGAGAACAGTGTGGAGCTTCCTCAGAAAACTATCCATAGAACTCTTCTATGACCCAGCAATAGCACTGCTAGGGAATGCCCAAGGGATACAGAAGTGCTGATGCATAGGGGCACGTGTACCCCAATGTTCAGATCAGCCCTGTCAACGATAGCCAAATCATGGAAAAAGCACAGTTTTAAAACGTTTCTTTGGCTACCTTTTTTTTTTTTAAGAAAAATATTATTTTAAAATTAAATTGCCATCTAGTCCCTTCAGGAGCCAGATGACTTAGATGAATGGTCAGGGAAGACTAGCAAAGGGAAATGAACTGGTTACCTATGTACTCCACCTGTGTTTATGACAGAACACCCATCCTTGAATTGCTGGTTTCATGGGGTTTTAATGGAGAGTAGAAAAACATTTTGAAGTCTCAAGAATTTCTGTGGTTATGTGAGCAAAGTTCTGGGCTTAAAATTAGGTAAAAGTCTGAGGCACCTGGTTGGCTCAGTTGGTTAAGTGTCAGGCTTTGGCTCAGGTCATAATCTCATGCTTTGTAGGCTCAAGCTCCATGTTAGGCTCTGTGCTGACAAGTCAGAGCCTGAAGCCTGCTTTGGATTCTGTGTCTCCCTCTCTCTACCCCTTCTCAGCTTGCACTCTCTCTCTCTCTCTCTCAAAAATAAAATAAACATTAAAATAACATTGGGTGAAAGTCTGCATTATTAATATTCTTTTAGATAACAAAACACTAATGAAAGCCTGCCTTTTTATTTTCATTCACAAAGTATTATGTAAATCAAGTATTCTTGATTAGAATGGAACACTTTAGAGGTTTGTGAAGGAAATATGATAATATGTCTCTGTCTGCCTTTTCTTATTTTTTTTTAACACACACACACACAAATCTGTTCACATTTTGGTGGTTGTTTTAATTTCCTTTTAATGCAATTATACAGTTATACGTACACATATCCACAAATTTTTGGGAGGAGTCTTGTTTGTATTTGAGTAGACAAGATATAGAAATGTACTTTAATTTATTTAAAATCAATTTATGTTAAGTGTGTTTTTTTGATGGTAATTATTACTCTTAGAAAAACAAAGGAACTAGGGGAAATTTATTTAAAACATTTCATTTTTGTTCAAAAGTAAAGATATATTTTTATTTTTTAATTAAAACATGTTTATTTATTTATTTATTTATTTATTTAGAGAGAGAGTGATCAGGGGACAGGCAGAGACAGAGGGAGACAGAGAATCCCAGGAAGATTATGCACTATCAGCCTGGAGCCCTACACAGGTCTTGAACTCATGAACTGAACCATGAGATATTGATCTGAGTTGAAATCAAGAGTCTGACACTTAACGAAATGAGCCACCCAGGTGCCCCAGTAACGGTATATTTTTAAAGTGTTCTATTTACAGTTTAAGGATGGAAGTTTGGGGTTTGGAAAGCAAATGTAGAAAAACAATGAGGTACTAGGGTGGGATTGCTGGACCTGATAATATCTATGTAGATAGTGTCAGTATTGTGAATCCACTAGTCAGCCTGGCTAAAGATCAGACAAGGGAGACATAAACTGGAAATATCACTAAGTTAAAGTATAGATGAGTATGTTTAAGGAATGGAAACCACATGTAAACTAGTAAATAAACTAGTCATTGCATTGTGTGAACATTCTAGACAACCTGCAGAATACAGACATTTTAAAATATGGCAACTACACTAAAATAATGTTGAATGTGTAGTGAAGCAGAGTTATATGACTTCACCTCAACTCCACATTAGCTCATCAAGAAGGAGTGGCTGTGATGTAGTATATCACACAATTACTCTCTGTTGCTTATTTCCTTCTCTTCTCATGATTAGACAACATTTGCTAAATAGACGTTTCACTAGTCCTGACTGAGGGGGGCCTCTACACAAGTTCCAAGCATTTTCCAAGTATAGACTTCATAGTCACTATCCCTGCATCTGGTACATTCTATGTAGTTATTCTAGGGAGTAAATGAGTCTTAAATTTCAGCTCCAGCAAGGAAGAAGAAACCATAGTAGAGGGGGTCAATCTGTTCAATTGAGAGAGGTTTTAATATTGTTATTTTTTGAGGGAGGAGGGAGTAGTTACCTCATTAGATATTGCTCACCTTTTCCTGGGTAAAACTAAAAGAGTGGAAAATTTCAAAGATTTTCACCAAGAAAATGAGCATTTAGCAAAGGGCATTTGGATATAATCATCTTCCTAAAGTGGGTCCACTCAGGCAGAGGGAAGAAATTTTAAAGGACTTGGCAAAATATAATTGTGGTAAGATGCTGAGAACAAGACCTCTTTCTGATATTGATATACTTACTTACCAGGGATTTCATTTTATTTTATTTATTTTATTATTTTATTTTTTTATTTTGAGACAGAGACCGAGAGTGTGACAGGGTTTAGAGAGAGAGAGAATCTTAATCTCCAAGCTTATTGTGGAGCTTCACATAGGGCTCAATGTAGGGTTTGACATGAGGCTTGATCCCATGATCCTGGGATGATGACCTGAGCCAAAATTAAGATTGGATGCTCAATCAACAGAGCCACACATGTGCCCTAACTTAATAGGAATTTTAATCACTTATCAATCATACTGGACATGAACAATCCACTTTGGGGTCCATGTTATATTGTACCTCGTAATCCTAAAGCACGTGTCAACATTCACAGCTGAGTAAGGTTTCTACTAGAATGTTTCCTGACCAGTGGACCAGCTACACTGCATGAGAGTGATGATAAACCTTGAATAAATGCCTGATAGGAGCAAGCAAAAAACCCACAGCAGCATAAGCTCAGGTATGAGAGTTAAAACACATGCACACAATTCAAAAAGACTCAAAACTGGGGGCACCTGGGTGGTGCAGTTGGTTAAGCATTCAACTTTGACTTGGGTCATGATCTCACAGTTCATTTGTTTGAGCGCTGTGTAGGGCTCTGTGCTGACAGCTCAGAGTCTGGAGCCTGCTTCAGTCTCTGTGTCTCCCTCTGTCTTCCCCCCCTCCCCGCCCACTCATTCTCTCTCTCTCTCTCTCTCTCTCTCTCTCTCTCTCTCTCCCCCCCCCCTCTCTCTCTCTCTCTCTCAAAAATAAATAAACGTTAAAAGAAAAAAGACTCAGGGGCACCTGGGTGGCTCAGTCAGTTAAGCATTTGACTTTGGCTCAGGTCATAATCTCACGGTTTGTGGGTTTAAGCCCCACATTGGGTTCTGTGCTGGCAATGTGGAGCCTTCTGGGGATTCTCCCTCTTTTTTTCTTCTCTCTCTGCCCCTTGCCCCCTCATGCTGTCTCTCTGAAAATAAACTTAAAAAATAAATACTGAAACAATTCCCATTGGATTTTCACTATTCACTGATGTTTAAGGTGGAGGAAGGAGGTGAAGTTTAAATGACAAGGTCTGCAAATGAGTTGTTGCCAACTTAAAAAGGCATTCATATGTATATATCACAGGAGATGTTAGGAAAAAGACATAGACATTCATGTCTTAAACCAGAATACTGAATTATGTTATGAAGGGCTATTCTAAGACCACTGACTCAAAAAGAATTATCGTTTGGAGTTAAATAATTATTGCATAAAGAGGAATTTACTTATATAGTAGTAGGTAGACTTGTTGAATGTTGGTCTGGATCTTCTCCCAGACTGACAGTGTAAAGAACAAGAGGCTAGTGGCATTGAGGTCCCTGATCAGCAGTCTGTTCATAGTTTTGTGTTGACCACCTGAATTCAGATGGGCTTCTATGAAATAAGAAGGAGGCAATTAAACTCTGTTCTTTTATTTGACTTTATTGTTTTTACATTAACTGCTTATTTGAAGAAAAAGTAGACATTATTAAGCCAACTTAATCTTATTGTTTTTCTAAGTTGTTTTTTCACCAATATTTGAAAAATACTTTTTTAGGGGGGGTCTTGAGTAGTTTGACTAGATTAAAAATTTCAATGGATTTAAAATTGTTCTTCTGTATTTCTCGAGCTGCTAGGCAATGGGACTCCTAATCCATTACAATGAGAAAAAAATACTGAAACCTCAGTCTGATTAATATAATTATAAGTAAGGCCAAGATATCTATGAGCTAAAACTTGTTGTGCACAGGTAATGAAGAGGGAAGAATTAAGCAATGTTGTTATGGATGTGTTCCACTTCCAACATTTTTTTCAAGCATCAAAATATTAATCGTTTAAATGTTCACTAGCCAGAACACTGGGCCCAGATAAGCAGCCATACCTGCAATGCCTCTGGGGGCAATGTATTTGGAATATTGAGCAGTTCAAGTTTTATTTCCCTGTGGATGAAGATCAACCTCCCCTGACTTAGGATATTGCACAGAACGGGCTGAATTTGCAAAACATTTACACTTCAGGGTGGACATATTCTAACACCAATGTGTTAACTCATCTGAGACCCCCGGATGCTCTTCCAGGCACTAAGTTCCCAGCAGTCAAACTCTAAGCAGGAAAGCTGCCTTGCTTCTCCCTCCTTGGCCCACATAGCACAGAGGGTGCACACACAGCAGCTTGAGTCAGGCTGGGTCATATCCAGTATGTAGCCCAATGCGAGGCTTGAAATCACAATCTGAGATCAAGACCTGAATTGAGATCAAGAGTCAGATACTCAATCAACTGAGCTACTCAGGCTCCCCCACTTCCTATATTTATAACAATACTATTTCAATAATATATTCACAGGCCCGTATCAGAGGACACTTTCTGTGTTGTTAAAGATTATTTTATTTCTAACTTCAACTTGTTTCCATCCAGTTATAGAAGCCCGGGATGTATAAGGTTATGATTACCTTAACCTGCTGTTTTCAAAACAAAGTTTTGTTTGGTGGAATCCCACATGGTTGGTGCCTATCAGTTTCTAGCCCATCATTTCCTAACAGTCTACTCAAGGAAGAGACTAAGACTATATCTTAGACGAAGTATTAGATGTAAATACATGGAGCACAGATCCCTTACCTTAAAGAATGTGCTATTAGATTGGTAAGTCAACAGTGGTAAGTAAGACATTGAACAGCAGAAGTGGTATACAATTAAGGGCTACAAATTTCTTCCTCCCCCCCATACAGAGGCCCATAGGTATATCCTCCCTGCAGGGCATCCTGCTGCACAGCCCCATTTCATGTGCCATCGGTCCCTTTTTCTTCCCCTGGTTGTCATTCCTAAGCATACATGACCCACGGTATGTAAGAGCATATGGTTTGGAATATAAGCATCTTCAAAATTCATGTTTTGAGAGGAAAGGTTAGGGTCAAGAGCCAGCGGGGTCCCCTGCAGCATGCATCCTTATCCACATGTGAACCCCTGTCTGGAGTGTCACCTGCAACTGTCCAGTCACCTGGATGATGTGGCACAGGACCTGCAGCAGGCTCCTCAGCACAGCTTGATTCCTGTACACCAGATATCGTAGGACACCGAATATATCTCATACATGATAGTATTGATGTTGCATTTCTTTCCCCTCCTTTGTCATAGATTGATTGGCCATGTAAGTGTGGGTTTGCTTTAGGCTCTCCATTCAGTTCCAGTGACCTATGTATCTGCTTTTGTGTTGGTACCATACTGGTTTTTTATGGTTTATGTATTTATTTTGAAAGAGAGACTGAGAGGGAGTAAGAGAGAGAGAGACAGAGTGCACATGAACAAATAGGGGAGGGGCAGAGAGAGAGGGGGAGAGAATCCTAAGCAGGATTCCCACTGTCAGCACAGAACCTGATACAGGGCCCAATCTCACAAATGGCGAGATAATGACCTAGGGTCTTGATCATGAAATTAAGAGCTGGCTGCTTTACTTACTGAATCACCCAAGTGCTCTGGTACCATACTGTTTCAGTCACTACAGCTTTGCAATATTGCTTGAAATCTGGGATTATGATGCTTCCAGCTTTGTTTTTTCTCAGAATTGCTTTGTCTAGTATTTATTGTATTTATTGTATTATTCATTCTAGTTTTGTGAATATACCAGTGATGTATTGATAGGGATTGCCTTTAATCTGTAGATTGCTTTGGGTGATATGAACATTTTAACAATATTAATTTTTCCAATCCCTGAGCATGGAATAACTTTCCATTTTTCCATTTGTGTGTCATCTTCAATTTATTTAATCAATGTTTTATAGTTTTGGGGGTGTCGGTCTTTCACCTTCCCAGTTTTATTTATTCGAGGTATTTTATTTTTCTGGTGCAACTGTAAATGCTGTTGTTTTTAAAAATTTCTCTTTTTCTCTTTTTGCTACATCATTATTAGTATATAGAAACACCACCATTTTCTGGTGTTAATTTTGTACCTTGTCACTTTACTGAATTCATTTATTACTTGCTGTAGATTTTTTGGTGATGTCTTCTGCACATTGTGACAGTTTAACTTCTTCTTTACCGATATGAATTATTCTTATTTCTTTTACTTGTTTGATTGCTGTGGCTAGAACTTTCCGTACTATATCAAATGAAAGTGGTTAGAGTGAACATCCTTGTCTTGTTCCTGATATTAGAGGAAAAGCTTTCTGTTTTTCACCGTTGAGTATGATTTTAGCTGTGAGTTTTTCATATATAGCCTTAATTATGTTGAAGTATGCTTTCTCTAACCCCATCTGGTTGAGAGTTTTTTCATGAATGACACTGAATTTTATCAAATACTTTTTCTGCGTCAATTGATGTGGCCATTTGATTTTTATCTTTTTTGCTTGTTGATATCATTTATGACATTGATTGATGTGTGAATATTGCAACCCAGAATGAATCCCACTGGATCATGGTGAGTGCTTTTTTAAATGTATTGCTATATACCATTTGCATTCTGTTGAGGATTTTTGCATCTGTGTTCATCAGGAATATTGGCTTATAGATTTCTTTTTTTACGTGGTCTTTTTCTGGTTTTGGTCTTAGGGTAATTCTGCCCTCGAATGTATCATTGACTCTGGGTCTACTGTTCTTACTTGTAAAGTAAGAAAACAGGATGCAGGGTTAAAATACAAGAGATGGCTAATGTCTGGGAGAAGACAAGACACCCAAGTAAGAGTCCCTGTTCCGTATTTATTAGGATCAGAAGTCTTACACGCGTGATGGACATGCACAAAGAGACATTGAATCTGTGAACATTAACTCATGGACATGAGGGGAAGGGGGTTTTGAAGATATATGATGTTAAGGGTTGAGGTCTAGGGTTGGGCAGATGGTGTTACCAGCAGACATGAGGTGCCTGTCTGTTTATTGTTGCTGGCATAGGGGATAAGACAGATAGAGCATTCTACCTCAGGGTCAACAATGCACCTTTCTTCTGCTAGTTAGATCTACTTGGGGCATCTTTGCCTGCAGTTGTCTACAGCCCTATTAACCTATTTCCCTAATTCGGTTATTTCTTCCTATGAAAGCAGCTTTCTGCTATTATGCTAAATTGAGATGCAAGTGAGATGCAAGATATTCCTTAAGAACATACAGATGGAGAACAACTGTAGTTTTAGAATAACAGTAGCCTTTTAGTATTCATATGTGATTTATCAAATAAAGTTATTTTTTTAATTTTATTTTTGGCTGAATGTAAATAGTTTACCCAGGAACACAAAGCTGCTAAAGGGAGGACCTAGGTTTCCTGACTCAGAGGCAGCCTGACTCAGAGAACCTGTGCTCCTAGTCACCATACTG
>PISW01013933.1:0-23567 GCA_004023785.1 Mungos mungo
TGTTGTGACAGGTATCAATTATCCATTAGATACTGAATCAATTTTTCTTAAGCACTACTAACTGCTTGCTTTTCTTGAAGCTAGATCATTCTGAAAATTTCCTGTTAGACCTATGAGTGCGAACATATGGTATCTGTCCTTCTCTGCCTGACTTATTTCGCTTAGCATGACACCCTCAAGGTCCATCCACTTTCCTACAAATGGCCATATGTCATTCCCTCTCATTGCCATATAGTACTCCATTGTGTATATATACCACATCTTCTTGATCCACTCGTCAGGTGATGGGCATTTAGGCTTTTTCCATGATTTGGCTATTGTTGACAGTGCTGCTATGAACATTGGGGTACATGTGCCCCTATGCATCAGCCCTTCTGTATCCCTTGGGTAAATCCCTAGCAGGGCTATTGCTGGGTCCTAAGGGAGTTCTATGGATAGTTTTTTGAGGAACCTCCACACTGTTTTCCAGAGTGGCTGTACCAGTTTACATTCTGTGGGAACATTTTTAAATTATATTTTTAATTTCTTGAATAGATGGAAGGCTATTTAGATTATCTGTTACCTCCTGAGTCAGTATTGGTAATCTGTGTCTTTTAAGAAATTTCCATTTTATCTTAGTTGTCAAATTTATTGGCATAAAGTCATTAATTCTCTTGTTCTGTCAGTGTTCGTGGACTCTTAAGTAATGTTTCCCCTATCATTCCTGATATTGATGATTTTTTTAAATTTTTTAATGTTTATTTTTGAGAGAGAGACAGAGTACAAGCAGGAAAGGAGCAGAGAGGTGGGGGAGACACAAAATCTGAAGCCGGCTCCAGGTTCTGAGCTGTCAACACAGAGCCTGATGCAGGGCTTGAACTCATGAACCCTGAGATCATGACCTGAGCCGAAGTCGGATGCCCAACTGACTGAGCCACTTAGGTGCCCCCTGGTATTGATGATTTCTGTATTCGCTCACTCAGTGTAGCTAGAGGTCTTATCAGTTTCATTGATTTTTTGTTGTTGTTGTTTTTTTCTTTTCACAGAACCTGTTGTTGGTTTCATTCATCTTTCTCTGTCTTCAGTTGTCTGTGTTATTGATTTCTATTCTTGTTAGTTTGTTAGAGTCTACTTATTTAGGTTTAATTTGTTCCGTTTTTTTGTAGATTTTTATGGTAGAAGTTTTAGGTCTCCCATTCCCCAAATATAAGCATAGAAACTATAGATTTCCTCAAAGCACCATTATATCTGCATCTCAGAATTTTTTTCTTTTTTCTTTTTCTTTTATTTTTAAAAAAGTTTAACATGTATTTATTTTTGAGAGACAGAGAGACAACATGAGCAGGGGAGGGGCAGAGAGAGAGGGAGACACAGAACTGATGTAGTCTTCAGGCTCCGACTGTCAGCACAGAACCTGATGTGGGGCTTGAACTCACAAGCTGTCAGATCCTGATCTAAGCTGAAGTCAGCTGCATAACTGACTGAGCCACCCAGGCACCCCTGCATCTCAGAATTTTGATAGGTTGGGTTTTCATGTTCATTCATTTCAAGATATTTTCTGATTTCTTTTGTGATTTCTTATTTGGCCCTTGAGTTATTTTGGAAGTAGGTTGTTTAATTTGTGAATATTTGAAAAATTTCCAGATATCTTACTGTTATTGATTTCTAGTTTAGTTGCTTTGTGATAAGGGAATGACTGTGTATAGTTTTGATTCTTATTTATTTATTAAGCATTTTTTAAAATAATTTTTCATTTTTGAGAGACAGTGTGTGAGTGGGAGAGGGGCAGAGAGAGAGAGGAAGAGATGGAGATAAAGAATGTGAAGCAGGTTCCAGGCTCTGAGCTATCAGCACAAGGCCCGACATGGAGATCAAACTCATGAGCTAGGAGATCATGACCTGAGATGAAGTCAAACACTTAACTGACTGGGCCAACCCCTCTTTCTTAATTTTGATGGAGGAGGGGCAGAGAGAGAGGGAGAAAGAGAATCTTAATCCACTCAGCACAGAGCCTAACACAGTGCTTGACACAGGGCTCCATCTCAACCCCAAGATCATGACGTGAGCTGATATCAAGAGTCAGGCACTTAACCAACTGAGCCACCCAGGTGCCCCCATTCAATTACTCTATCTTCTAAATGAAATTTACCCTTAATCATTGTGAAATGTTTCTCATTATCTTTAATAATATTTTTTGTTTTGTCTTTTATATTGTCTGATATAAATATGGGTATTCCAGCCTCCTTAAGATTTTGGTTTACATGGTATATCTTCCATGCTTTTAAACTATTTCCTTATTTTAGTGTGGGATTCTGATAGCATATCAATCTATGAAATATATATTGGTCTTGCTTTTTATTTGATTTTTAATTAGAATATTTAGAGAATTAACGTAACATTTATTAATGTGATTGGGTTTAAATCTACCATCTTGCTGTTTGTTTTCTATTAACCCTTTCTTTGGATTAATTATATTTTTCCATTAAATCTTCCCTGTTGGCCTATTCCCCTATTGGCTTAATCTTTGTTCTACCTTTTTATGTATGTATGTATGTATGTATGTATTTACTTACTTATTTTTTAAAATAAGTGGTATAGGATTTATACCATGCCTTTTTAGTTTACTACATTCTGTTATCAATTATATCACTTCTCGTATCACTTATAAGTGACATATTATTTATAATATAAGTAATATCTTAAATCACTTACAATGTAAGATCTTTTTCCATTGCCTCATGGTCATTTTTTCTTTTTGAGCTTCACTTTTTAAAAAACAAACTTTTTTTAAGTAACATCTCTACCCGATGAGGGGCTCAGACTCAATGACCCCAAGATCAAAAGTCACATCTTCTACCAGCTGAGCCAGCCAGGTGCCCCGATGTGTCTTGAAGTTCACTAATCTATTTTTCAATGCATATACTACTGCTTGTCTCATTCAGTGAAATTTTCATTTTGAGTATTATATACATTTTAATTGCTGTAAGTTCTATTTGGTTTTTATAGAAGACCCCTCATTTCTTTCTTCACTATGTTTCTGTTTTCATTTACATTCTTCCTGTCAAGGACTTTGCTCCATTAATTACATCATCCTTGTTATTTCCAGGTCTCTCTGATGACTGATATTTTTCTGGTTATGTGTCACATTTTCCAGCTTCCTTGGCCAGTAGTTTTTACTTTATTTTATTTTAGTTTAGGTTTAGTTTAGTTTTAAGTAGACTTCACACCCAGCACAGATCCCAGTGAGCCCAGTGTAGGGCTTGAACTCACGACCCTGAGATCAAGACCTGAACTGAGATCGAGATTTGGATTCTTGACCAACTGAGCCACCCAGCTGTCCCCTTTGTCCACTAATATTTTTTAAAAATTGTTTTATTTATTTTTGAGAGAGACAGACAGACAGACAGACAGCGTGAGCAGGAGAGGGTCAGAGAGAGGGGGAGACATAGAATCCAAAGACAGTCTCCAGGCTCTGAGCTCGCTGTCAGCACAGAGCCCGATGCAAAGCTGGAACCCACGAACCGTGAGATCATGAGCTGAAGTCGGATGCTTAACCGACCAAGTCACCCAGGTGCCCCATCGTCCACTAATTTTTAATTGAATGATAGATATTTGCAAATTTTACATGTTGAGTTCATGATTTTTGTGGCATTCATTTAAAGAATGCGGGACTTTTTCCTGACAGGTATTACAAACCACATATTAGTTTGATTGTTTTCTAGGCTTTCAAGCTTCTTTCAGGTGGGACTCTAGTAGTTTTTATTCTAAAGCTACTTTCCCTCCCCATCTGTGGCATGGACCTTCTCGAGTCACAACAGCCTTGTATACTCAGTGAGGGAACTTGTTGAAACCTTGACCCCCCGCTGTCAGCTTTGAGAAGCCTTTGTCTTACTACTCCCTGGTAACTTTCTTTTCTTAGAAATTCTTGTTGGCTGGTCTAAAGAAATTTTACCCTTCTCACCCACAGGTTTTTATTTAGCTAAATACTCTAGGGAACCTTCATTTAAATTACTGGAACTCTTTCTTTCCTCTCTGGAACTCTGCCCCATAAATTTTAGCCACCTTTGCCTCCTCGTACTCTTTTCTCTGTCTCCTCATGTCACCAAGATTGCCAGGTTTTGTCTGGGTTCCTCCTCGCTGCTGCTCAAGAGTGGTAAATTGCTTCCTGGCTGAGGTCCTTGGGCGGTGGTAGGGCTTGCCTTGTTTGTTTCCCGTTTTTCAGGGATCACAGTCCTGCACCGCCTGTATCTGTCAGTAGTCCTTTCCTGTATTTTGCCATGTTCTAGTGTTTGCACTGGGAGGATTATTCTAGACTGCTTAATCCCTCATGGTCAGAAAAGGTAGGTGAATCATTCTAAAATAAATTTTTATTACTTAACACCTTTACAAAATTCTGAAGTTCTCAAGCAATTATTTTTTTACCCAACATTTAACCATGGATTCACTTTTCCTCAGTATTGTTATAAATGATCTTATATCAACTGTAGGGATGTTTATTTATTTTTCAATAGAGAGTCCATTACAAACTTTAAATAAGAAACTGACCCAAGGAAATGATTTATCATACCTCATAAATTTCACAAATTAGAAAAATAAATTTTGGAATATGTAAAAATTCAATATTATGGGGTGTTCATTTTTTTCATTTTATTTTTTTATTAAAACGTTTTATATTTATATATATTTCTTTATGCCAAAATGACCGCAATAAGTCCAGTTAACATCCATCACCATACGTAGTTACAGAATTTTTTTTCTTGTGTTGGGAACTTAAAAAAATTTATTTTAATGTTTGTTTATTTTTGAGATACAAAGAGAGACAGAGCACCAGCAGGAGAGGAGCAGAAAGAGAGGGAGACACAGAATCCAAGTCAGGCTCCAGTCTCTGAGCTGTCAGCACAGAGCCTGATGCAGGGCTTGAACCCACAAACTGCGAGATCATGACTTAAGCCAAAGTTGGACACTCAACCAACTGAGCCACCCAGGTGCCTCGCGTTGGGAACTTTTAAGATTTACTCTGTTAGCAACTTTCAGATATGCAATACAGTATTATTAACTATGGGCACCAGGATGTACATTACACCCCTATTATTTATTTATTTTATAACTGGAAGTTTATACTCTCTGATCATGTTCTTTGAAGGATGTAGTACTCGATATTTTTCTCACAAATCCTTAATTGTTTGGATAAATTAGAAACTTTTTTCCATAAACATTATAAGCTCATTCTGTCTTTTGATATTTATATCCTATATCTAGAACATTCTTCTAAATCATTCCATGTTTGGCTCATTTCATTCAGTTGTAACTTGAACATCATCTCCTCAGAGGCCTTCCTTTGATGCACTATCTAAAAATATCTACATCTTCCCAGTTTCGAATACCCAGTTTTATTTTCTTCAGAGCATTTACACCATCTGAGATTAGTTTGTTTATTTGTCTCTTTCTGTATTACAATGTAAAATCTATGAGAGGAGATCTCACCTCCATTATTACCTCTTTCTCTAGAACATTGCCTTTCATTATGTATAGTTGGAAAGATGAATAAATGGAAATATCTCTAATGTATGATTTGTAGAAATATTTGACATACTAACTTGTATTGTCAATTGCTAAAAATTATATAATGAGTAATTTTACCCTAATTTATTTCACCACAGAGCTACTTTCTCTTTAAGCATATAGCTGTATTAGTCTTCCACAGAAAACATTTTGGAAATGTAATAGGGCTTATTGATATGTTTAACTTTTTTCTTTTTAATTTGTAATAATTTGAAATTCACATACCAGTTGTAAGAATATTTTTTCCTGAATCATTAGAGAGTAACATAAAATTATCACAGTCAAGAACTCAATATTAATAGGTTAGTAACATCTAATCCACAGCCCCATTCAAGTCATGCAGGTTGTTCTGGAATTCAGTAGTGAAAATCCCTAGAAGGGAGAGAGATATAGAGTAAGGGGCCTCAACATTTGCATTTGTATTCTTTTTCATTCGTAGGGTGGTCTTTAAATTCACATGTAGAGAGAAGACTCTATAGAGCCTAAGGAAAAGTGATAGCTCATGTGGGAAGTTGTTGAGGTCATATTTCTAATCAAATTTGGAGTTTGAGTCCTCTTATACACATTAGGATTTTTGTTGAAATTTTAGAAGCATCTTTCCAGTCTTACAAGTAAATACTATAAGGCCAAAGGGATTTATTCTAGAATGGAGGACAAATCTGAAGCATACCTTCTCTAACAAAATATAAAACCAACCATCCACAAGTTCAGGATGATCAGCCAGTATTTAAACTGCCTATTACAAGAAAAATCAATGCACTTCAAAGGAAGATAACAAAGTACAGACTTTCTATAGCATATCATCTGTATTGTCTAGTATACAGTAAAAAATTACTAATCTGTGAAGAACTCGGAAAATATTAACCGTAGTTAAAAAAAAAAAAAAGGAGTCATCCAGATGTAGTTAACTGACAATATCTTTAAATGAGCTATTATAAATATTCCTTTACCTTCCTTTATCTTTCTCTGTCTCTCAAAAATAAATTAAAAACATTAAAAAAAATTTTTTAAAAAAGAAACCTAGTAGGAAAAGAGGGAAGATGGGACAGAAATTTAAAAAAATAGACTGAAAATTTCTCAAATTTAACACAACACTAATTTGCAGAGCCATAAAGCTCAATGAACTTACTCCCTACCCAAATAAATGAAAACTAAATCTAGACACATAATAGTTACACTCATGAAAACAAAAGATAAAGAGAAAATTTTGAAAACAACCAGAAAACAAAAGAAACAATAGTATTAATGATTGCTGACTTATCAGAATAATGGAAGCCAAAACAACTATGGTGTGGTATCTTGAAAGAGCTGTAAGGATAAAAAAGAACCTTTCAACTCAGAATTCTATACGTAACATAATGTCATTCAGAAATGAAAGTAAAAGATGATTTCAGATAAACAAAAAATTAGATGATTCATTGTCAGCAGACTTGCAGTGTAAGAAATAATAAAAGGAAGAGCAGTGATATCAAATGGAAAGTCTGTTCCACAGGAGAACTGAAGAACAAGAATGATAAATGTAGGAAAATATCTTATTCTTTCTTCGTTACTTTCTTTAAAAGAAAGCTGACTTTTTAAAAAAACTGATTTCTTAAAACAAAAGTTAAAACCATTTTATTATGGATTTTATAATATAAGTAGAAGTATAACATGATAACCATTAACAAAAAGGGTTTGTTGTCAATGGAATTATACTACTGCAAGGTTCTTATGCTTTGCATGATATTCAGTATTAACTTTAAACTGTGGTAATTTGAGGATGCATATTATAATTCTTAATGTCTCCCTTCCCCATTATAAAGAAGTATAGAGCAATCAAAGTAAAACATTACAAATACTTGATTAACTGAAATTCAGGCAGGAAAATGTAGAATAGAAACAAAACAAAAAGCAGAGAACAATAGGAATAGAAAGCAAACAGCAAAATGGTAGTTTTGAACTCAGTCATTTCAATAATCACATTACATATTGATCAACTAAACTGTCCAATTAGGAGTCAGAGATTTTCAGATGGGATAAAAATACGAGACCCAGCTCTTTCCTGTCTACAGATTGCACATATAAGATGTTAAGATTTAATTAAACACTGCTTATGACTCTTTGTCTCTTACATTGTCAGGTAAGCATAAATGGCTATATTATGAAGGAATACCTAAAAGTCCAAGAATAAATTATTTATAAAAAATAATTTGGGGGGCTGAGAGGACAAGAATGCAGATAGATTATAGGTAGATAGTAGAACACTACTTTAGGAGAGACTGGGAAGATCCAGGTTCTCATTTCAGTTTGCCACTGGCCAAGCACCTACCCTTGGAAAATCACTTTTCTATTCCTATGTACTTTTCTAGGGTACCAATATTTGTATACCTATGTGTTCAGGTTTTTTTTCCATCTTCAGATTTCACAGTTGAAATTGGCATAAATTGTATTTTTTTCCCCAAAAGACTCATTTAGTAATGGAAAGAAGGTGGAGTAACTTTGCCACTGTCTGTGTTATCCTGGGCATCATTATATCATCTGCATATTGGTTATATATGTATATTTGCACATGTATATATGTTCTTCATAATATTTCTCTTACATACTGCTTCATGTCATTATGTACCCCAGGAAGTGGAGGTGAAAGCACTGTGAGAACATTGGGTGGTGCTTTCATCATGAGTAACCCAACTGTGTTGGAGTTCAGTATTGTTTGATGGCACACGAATGAGAACTTCTCTTTCGAAATATCTTTATGTTCTTAATATTTATTGAAAGGTTTGATTCTGTAGTATGTAAGCACAATCAGGAATCATTTAAAAGTAATTACATTTATCTTTCTCATTCTACTTAACTCTTAGAGAGTCATTTTCCTTATAATTGGTGTTATACAGAAGACAAATGAGAGGTTGTGCCAGTTTGAACATACATATAATTGGTACCCCATGGTCAGAAACAGATAGGAATTTATTCATTCAATTTTAGGTGATCTCCTGTATACTAAATTATAAATATATTTTATACCTGCACCTAAAGTAAACTGCAAAGTAGCTAGAGAGATTTTTGCATTTGGAGATACCCACTTTCATATTTTACAAAGGCTGTATCAGAATTGGACATTGTTACTTTTAGAATTGGATTTTTATAAGGATGAAGTAGGGTTTATATTTCTCAATTCAATTAATGCTCTTAGATTTGGCTCTTACAACTCAAAACAGGTATTCAAAGACAATCAAATGAAGTCCTAGAAAGTTTCAAGTGCATCTGTGCTAGTTTGAGTTTTATAAATTACTTGGTTCTTAAGTATGACACAGATCGTTATTGAGTGTGGAGGATTCTGTCCATGTCTCCACCTAACTAAGGAAGTTACTTCTTAAATGAATAAGACTAATTATAACTTGAGTGAGTGTGAAATTAAGAATATCCTAAAGGAAAGAAGAATGTCCAGTGTATTTAAAACTAGTTCATTCTCCAATTAAGTTCTACTTTATTTTTTTCTCTTGCAGTAAACATTGCTGTCTTCAGAAAATAAGTTAAGGAATGAGAGGCAAGGAAGAAAGTACACTCATCCTGGAAAGACCCAAAGCACTTTGAAACTGTAAAGGAATGTAATGATAGCTGCTAAAACCACCTTTGTCCCCATAATGGATGAAGAACCGCAAATTTAAACGGTAACCAGAATTCTCATATCATGTTACACTTCCACCAAGAACTTTTATAGAACTTGAAAGGAGTTCTTTTTAAGTTTAAATAATTACCTGACAAATACCAAAGTATAGATAAAGCTGATAATTTTATGACTTATTTAGCATAGTCAGATCTTTGTTTTGGCCCTTAATGTTTGACCCTGATATTGCTCAGAGGAGTTGTTCTTTTTCCCCCAGGTCATGAACTTCTTAACTTAGAAACAAGTAAGCTTATTTGGATAGCAATATAGCATAGTACTAGTATATTTATAGGTCCATTCTTGACCAAATACTTTTCCTTTCATAGAAACAGTTCGGGCAACAGTTAAGTGGTAGCATGCTATCACACACGCAAAGATTTTTTACTCTGTTTTCTGAACTTTACAGCATGTTATTTTTTAGTTACCTTACTTGGCTTCTTATCTCTTGATCTTTTTGCCTTCATATCTGACATCTTCTTTTTATTTAATCATTATTTTCTCGTTTGCCCACCCTTCTCGGGAATTTAGAGCTATAAACAAACAAACAAACACAAAAAGGAGGAACCCAAAGTAGAAAAGAAGGGAAAAAACTGCAAAAGATTATAAAATTATTTCTTCTTGTGAAATTACAAGGATTATTACATTTTAAGTAGAATGGAAAGCAACTGTAGAAAGACTTAAGATTCCTTGTCAGTCTTCTTAAATCTCCTTGATCTTAGGCCATAATTGTTTCAGTGTGTGTTTTGTAAGATTCAAATATTTGCAGATTTTTAAAAGGCATCCTAGTGGACATTTAGAGCTGTAATTCATTGGAAGTGTACTAATTTGATTTTGGCGGGTAATCATTTGTTTGTTTGAGTCACTGTTGGTAGTGAACGGGTGCAATTGACGAAAACTAAGCCCCTCTGGTGAAGTGCAGGAGATGTGAAAAATCATCAAGTACACTACCAATTGCTAGTCCTAATAATTCTTAGGAATACAGGGCCTATTTCAAGAGAATTATTCGAACTGAGAAGTGTAACCCAGGATAAATAGTATATAAACAACGGATGTTCTCACTATTCTTTCCTATGCTAACATTAACCTTCATTTAATAAAATGCCTGAGGGGTGCCTAGGTGGCTTAGTTGATTAAGCATCCAACTTCAGTTCAGGTCATGATCTCGCAGTTTGTGGGTTTGAGCCCCGCGTGAGGCTGTGTGCTGACAGCTCAGAGCCTGGAGCTTGTCTTCAGATACTGTGTCTCCCTCTCTCTCTGACCCTCCCCTGCTCATGTCATCTCTCTCTCTCTCTCTCTCTCTCTCTCTCAAAAATAAATAAAACATTAAAAATTTTTTAAAAAATAAAACATAAAAAAAATTTAAAAGTGCCTGAAAATCAATTTTTTAAGAAACTTCTCCAGTTGCTGGTTTAAACCTCTCTTTGTGGCATAGTTAAAACTTTGACGTGTTCTCGCCATAACCACCCATGGAGCAGCATTTAGCCCTCTCTAAATCTCCAGTAAATTCTTTCTACTTCTCAACCATTAAAAAATTAAGTTGAATAAAGTAACTTTTGAAACGCAGCAGAAATTAAAGTACTGAGTGTTCATTTATGCAAGTAAGATAGTACATAGAAAGTCATCAAGTCTCTCTGTCTTTCTTGGTGATAATCTGTTTTCTTTCCCCATTTAATTATACCTGATTAAATAGCCAACAGTGTCATTAATGAGATTAATACATTAAACATTAAAAACAAACAATATTGTCAGAATTTTCACTGGTACTTTTACCACTTTGTCAAACTCTTAATTCCATTAAATCCTTCTTTCAGTATTTTTGATAACCAGTAATAGGATCACTGAAATCTATAGGTAGTGGATATTTCCAATCATTAATATCTACTTTTTTTACTGCAATTTTTTTTTGGGGGGGGGGAGTTATAATGTTATCAAGAAGCAATCTGGAATACAACTTGACCTCACTATGAGATAAAAGAACTGCACTGATTCTCCCAACTAGCGGAGTTCAGAAGTCATGTAACTTACATCCATGAAGAATGTAGAATTTAAAAAGATCAGCTGCATTTGCATATTTAATTTTTCTGGCCCCATTTAAGCTGAGTGCCTCCAAAATCCCAAATCTATGGCCTTTGAAGAGGGAATTCCATTTCTGATTGTATGAATAACTGGATTTCTAACTGTACAAATTTGAAATACAGATTTCTAATGGTGCAAACTATCATGACCACGTTGAAGAGGTTAAAATTTAAAAGACATTCTAGCTAGGTTAAAAAGTAGAGTCAAATACCCAGTTTTATTTAAATTCATTTTATGAGCTTAAAATTATGGTGCTTAGGGTAGAGGATATGTTCTTGCAGACAGCAAGACCACTCTAAACAAAAATCCATCTAGAATCTTAAGTTTATAAAACTTAGTAGGCCTTTAGAATATCCTTGACAGCACCTTTGTTTTCAAAACTGCCCTTATGGAGGGAGGCCTATGTACAATTTGCCAAGAGAAAAAAGAATTAAAAATAACAGTGAGGCATCTGGGTGGCTCAGTTGGTTGAGCATCTGACTCTTGATTTCAGCTCAGGTCATGACCTCGTGGTTTGAGATCGAGCCCCATGTTGGGCTCTGTGTTGACAACATGGAACCTGCTTAGAATTCTATCTACCCCTCTCTCTGCCTCTTCCCCATTTGTGTGTGTGCATGCTCTTTCATGCTCTCTCTCTCTCTCTTTCAAAATAAATAATAAAATAAAACTTAAAAAAACAGTGATTAATGTGTATTGCGTGATCATCATATGCCAATCATTGGGATTAGTGATAACATCCATTCTCAAGTTTCACAACTGTATTTGATGTGGGTCTTATTATTAAATATCTCCATTTTACATGTGAGAAAACACGTTCTCAGAGAAGTTAAGTAACTTGTCCTACATCAAGTTTACTAGGTAGAGGTAGAGCCAGTTCTGTCTGACTTCACAGCCTGAGCTCTTCACCAGAGATGCGTTTGGGTTTCCAGATGTTCACGGCCACGTGTTGCAGTGGCTTCTTTGTGCGGTGATAGGTAACAAGTTCTTATGAGCAGCACCCTCATCTTAGCTCCCTGCAGGCACGTATAAGGTTTCTTTTGCAGCACCAATTTTATTTTGTCAGTAATTTATCATTATTTTGATTATGTTTTAAAAGTGTTAGTTATTATATAATAAAAACAATAATCAGCTCCTAAATGAAGGCTAAGTTACTTAAAGATGATCTCAGTAGACCCACATTTTATTTGAGATCAACACTTAGAGGACAAAGAAAGATATGAGATCTGAGTGGGGAAAATACAAAACTGACCTCCCTGCTCAGCTATCCTTCCTTGAAGTCTTCTTTGCCTTTTTATTTTCTCTGATCACCGAAAATTCTTAATTGGTTTTCAGTCTCAGAAACTGATACTGTCACAAAAGACTACAACAGTAATGGATCTGGAGACCAGTTTATCTTAATGGCATAAATTTTCTGTTAAATTTATATATAGTCCTTTCAAATAGATTCTTATTCTTATTCTAAGTGTGGAAAACTAAGTATGGTAACCTGTCTATGATCAGGGCTTATGATATTAAGCCTATTACCAAGACTCAGCATATTAAAGATAACTAGTTCTCCCCAAATGAATGTATAGGGTTAGCTCAGTTCCTCAATTCCAGTGAGATTTTTCACCTATCATTTGCCATTTTCTACCAAGTTCTTTCTGTCCTCCCCACTATTGCTATCCCCCTGTCCCTCTCCACCATAGGAATTGTAGCCAGTCCCCATTTGAGGACAGGGGTTGAGTGACCATTTATTTTTTTAATTTTTTTAATGTATGTTTGTTTTTGAGAGAGAAACAATGCAAGTGGGGGAGGGGCAGAGAGAGAGGGAGACACAAACCCTAAGCAGGCTCCAAGCTCTGAGTTGTCAGCACAAACCCACGAACCGTGAGATCGTGACCTAAGATGAAGTTGGACGCTTAACTGACTGAGCCACCCAGGTGCCCCTGTATTATTGATTCATTCACTCATCACACATTTACTTCATGCTATTTCATATTACCAGCTCATTCATTCATTCATTCATCAAATATTTACTTGAGAAAAATACTTGCAGTAGGTAAAAATTTTTAAACCTATTTTGTGCTAACATAGTTTCAAGTGGTTTGTGTATATTATACCTCTCTTGGCTATAAGCATGTCTCTGTGGAAGATACACGGGATACATAAAGAAGGGTATATAGTACAAGTCCTGTTTTTAGAGGCCTACTATCTAGCAGGGCTGGCAAACATAAATATATGTAGCAGTGTATCAAGTGTTTAATGGAAATGTGAGCAAAGAATTTTGACAGTGCTTTTCCCTACCTGGGAACAGTGAGGGAAGACTTTCCAAAGCACAGGGGTATCTTTTGTAAGTGTTACCGGATAAATAGGAATTTACTGCTAGGGAACAAGCTAGAGAAAAAGAATTCTAGGTAAGGGGAATAACATGTGCCAAGATATACTTACCTTTTATAGGGGGAAAGTCATAGACTTTTAAAGGTGAAGAGGTTGTCTGAGATAGTTTATTTCAGTGCCCTTACTTACATAAAAGGAAATGAAGCCCTTGGAAACAAATGTACTTGCCCAGTGTAACTCAGAAATTACAGTATCACTTCAAGTATTCTTTTAAACTATATACTAAAATATATAAAATGTTATTTTGGTCTGACATTACTCCAAGAAAGAAGGTTCTTCCTCATGTTTTCTTTGTTTATAATTCTGCTTTATTTCCAAGCTAAAACATAACCAGGTGTTATTCTTGTTTCTTTTAACAACTTTTTTCTTATGAAAATTTCCAAGAATTAAGAAAAATTTGGAATAATTTAACAAGCTCCTCTTATCCCACCACCGAGAATTAAATGAATGCTAACATTTTGTCATTCTTGCTAAAGAAATAAAACAGTTTAGGAACAGTCAAAACCTTTAGATCACTCTCCAGTCTCAATCCTATCCTTCTGTGTCCAGAGAAAATGTCCTACAAGGTTGATGAACTATATTCTTACGTGCGTACTCATAAATAATATGCAGTGTAAATGATGACATTTTGCATTTGCACTTTTGCATCTTTAATTGATACAGTTTTGCATCTTTCATTGATGTGTGATATTTATTGTATTTTTTCATAGGAGCTGAAAATAAAATAGAACATAGTGGAGGAGATAGTATACTCTAGGCAGTTGTGGAGATCTGCTGTTGTGCCTTTTCTCTTCTTGCTACCCAAAGTACGGCTGTCATCTTAATAAATCTGCATTATGTTTTGGAAGAATGTAATTCCATTATTATGTAGATTTTCACACACACACACACACACACACACACACACACACACGCCAGACATATTTTTTTAAGATTTTATTTTATTTATTTTGTATTTTTTTGAGAGAGAGTGCATACACACATGAGTGAGGGAGGAGGGGGGAGAGAGAGAGAGAGAGAGAGAGAGAGAGAAATGAGGGAGAGAGAGAATCCCAAGCAGCCTCCCCACTGTCAGTGCAGTGCAGAGCCCAACACAGGGCTTAAATGCATGGACCACAAGATCATGACCTGAGCTGAAAATGGTGAGATGCTTATCCAACTGAACCACCCGGGGGCTCCTTAAGATTTTATTTTTAAGTAATCTCTACACCCAAGGTGCGGCTTGAACCTACAACCCCAAGATCAAGAGTTGTATGCTCTACTGACTGAAGCAGACAGGCTCCCCTTTTCAAATATATCTTTAAAGATGTGTTGGGAAAACAGTTAATTTTATGAACTTACATCTTCTGTAACATTAGATTTTTACAATTTTTTACTACTGAAATTAGAAATATTCTCCAGTGTAGTCAAATGAGCAAGAAATGACTGTATCGTGTGGTAGCAGTTCTCCCTCTAGACATGTGTTACTGGCAAGAAGATAATGAGGCTACGTAGTAATGCGGTGGTGCTGTGTGGGAAGAGGTAGCCTCTGAAAACACTGTGACAAGATGACCCAGGAAGAGGATGTTTATTTGGACTTTGAGAAGTCCTTTCACCAAAGGCCTGGCCCTAGATGAGGTAGAGAGAGGAATCTGCAGCAATTGTGAAGATTACTGTGGGTGTTGCGAACATATTTTTACCCTTGGATTCATTGTGCCAACTGTAATTAGCAGTAAATGTTTTAAGTTGATGACAATCAGCTGGAATACCACTAAACATAGGATGCAATTGAAGAGCATAATAAATGCAGAGAACCCCCTTATTTCTGTTCCTAGAAGGAAAATTCACCCACCTTGCTCTTATAATAGTGAAAATCTAGAAATCTGCAAAAACGCTTATAACAGACAAGCTAGTTATTCCCAATCCTTCTGAAACTTCAATTCTGAAGTAATTGTCCCCATGTAGTAACAAAGAATAATGGAGGAGAGAAAATAGTATTATCATTCTGGCTTGTATGTTTTGAAGATTAACAGTTCTGGCACCTGGTTATAGGAGAGCTTATCTAAAATTGCCAAATTGTAGAAATGAAAGGAAACTATTGATCCCTAAGAAACTCATTCTTCTTAGAATCAGGCCCACCTTTGGTTTCTTCCCGCTGGTTTGGCATATAGAAAGGGAGGAAAACGTAAAACATTCCGTTGCTCTAGCACTCTGATGGTATATAATGGGCCATTGTCTACCTGGCAGGTAAGTTTCGTATGAGGATTGTTTAAAAGGAAACAAGACACAGATGCTTTGTTTAGATTCAAAATGGGGGAAATGTAGTCAGTATCTTCATTTCCACATAGATTTCTTAAATAATATTTCTTATCTACCCACTGTCCATGCATTAAGAATGAAAAATCACTAGGACTCTTGGACTCTTATGTACACCCTCTGAAAATCATCAGGCAAGTGTCCAAGGTAAAAAAAAAAAAAAAAAAAGCCAACCACAACAAGATAGCACACCACATCCATGAGGATGGCTATAACAAACAAACAAACAAACAAACAAACAAAAACAAAAAAAAAAAGGAAATGACATTGTGGGCAAGAATGGGAAGAAATTGGAACCATCATACATTGCTGGTGGGAATGTGAAATGTTTCAGCTGCTGTGAAATTAGGTGGTCCCTCAAAAAGTTAAACATGGGATTATCAAATGACCCAGCAATCTCACTCCTACATGATACTCCAAAGAATTGAAAACAGGGTCTCAAATATGTGTATATAAATGTTCATAGCAGTGCTATTCACAGTAGCCAAAAGGAAGAAAAACTTTAAATATCCATCAAGAGAAAATATGAACAAACCTTTGGGCCTGTAAATTAAAAAGCTTAAACGGAAAAATTTGTTGAAAGACCCAAACTACCAAAGCTCTCAAAGACAGGTGACTTGAATAATCCTATATAATTAAAGATATTGAATTCGGAGTTTAAAACTTTCCACTTGGTGCAAAGAAAATTCTAAGCCCGGATGCCTTTACTGGCAAATCCTACCAAACATTTGAGGAAGAAATAATTCTACGCAAATGGCCAGGAAATGAAAGAGTAGAGAAGACTTCCTTCCAAGTTAGTATTGTCATGACACCAAAACAAGCTAGAGAAACTACAAAATTGGAAACTGTAGACACACTCAAAAATCCTTAACAAAATGTTAGCAAATAAAAAATAGAAAAATGTAGAAATAACACACTATGATTAAGTAGGCCTTATTCTGGGAATAGATCGTTGTTTTAATATTCAAAAATGAATTAGTGCAATTCATATATCAACAAAAACGGGGGAAAAACATGATTATCTCAATAGTTAGATACTGCATCAATTCATGAAAAAGATCTCTCAACAAACTAGAAATAGAAGGAATTTCCTCAACCTGGTAAAAAGCAAATATAAATATCCTATAGCTAATATCATACTTACTGATGGCAAATGAAATGTTTTCCTCCTAATATGGAACAAGGCAAGGGTGTCAGCATTGTATGAGAGGTCATACATAGCCAGTTCTATAAGGGAAGAAAGAGAAAATAAAAGAAACACAGATTGAACAAGAAGAAATAAATATATTTGTAAATAAAATAATGAAATAATTTTCTATGTATAAAATCCTGAAGAATCTACCCCCCAAAATCTGTTTTTACTATTAATAAGTAAATTTAGCAAACTTATGGGACACTAAGGCATCATATAAAAATAAATCAGGGGCGCCTGGGAGGCTCGGTTGGTTAAGTGTCCGACTTCAGCTCAGGTCATGATCTCACAGCTCATGAGTCTGAGTCCCACCTTGGCCTTTTGCTGACATCTCAGAGCCTGGAGCCTGCTTCGAATTCTGCTTCTCTCTCTCTGCCCCTCCCCTGCTGACGCTCTGTGTGGGTGTCTTTCTCTCTCTCTCTCAAAAATAAATACACATTAAAAGAAAAATATTTAAAAATAAATCATATTTCTATATATTAGTAATTAACAATTGGAAGTTGAAATTTTAGCGAACACTATAATGGTACTATAAAATATGAAATAGGTATAAATCGAATGAAAAATATTCAGTCTCTGTGTGCTGAAAACCTACAAAGCCCTGATGAAAGAAATCAAAGATCTTATTAAATGGAGAGGAATACTGTGCTCAACTGTTGAAAGAGTCAGATTGTTGAGATGTTGATTCTCCCAAATTGTTCTATGAATTGAATGAAAACCCTGTCAAAATCCCAGCAGGAATCATTTTGTAGCAATAGACAAGCTGATTTCTCAAATTTATTTGGACAGGCAAAGGAACAAGAAAAGTCCAAACAGTTTTGAGTAGAAAACAGAATTGAAGGACTCAGACTACCTGATATCAAGACTTAGTGTGAAACTAAGGTACTCAAATAGTATATTATTATATGATTATTAAAGGAATAGACACACAGATCCATGGAAAAGAATAAGCAGTCCAGAAACAGACCTATACATATGTGGTGGATTTTTTGACAAAGGTGTGGAAACAATCCAGGAAGAAAGATTTATCTTTTCAATATACAGTGCTGAACATTTAAGAACCAAACCAAAAATAAAAGGGCATTGGCTCTTACTGTGACGTGGGCCTCGGAGGTAAATGAAAGAGAGGAGATGATAAGAGATTCACATGATAGAAGTGGAGAAAGTAAGAAGACTGCCCCCAAGAATGGAAACATCAAAATGGTTGAGGGAGTTATTGGAAGATGGTTTCATCATTTAAGAAGCATTATGTGTTATAGGAGATGTATATACATTGTGAAGAAATAAAGATTCATTTAATCTACTAGCTTATCTTTTATTAAAAAATGTCTTATGTTTATTATTGAGACAGAGAGAAACAGAGCATGAGTAGGGGAGGGCAGAGAGAGAGGGAGACACAGAATCTGAGCAGGCTCCAGGCTCTGAGCTGTCAGCACAGCGCCCGGCACAGGCTGTAACCCACGACAGGCTGAGCTGAAGTTGGAAGCTTAACCGAATGAGCCACCCAGGCGCCCCAATCTGCTAGCTTATTGATAGAGCACTATGTTAGACTTGAGGGCCATTATATAGGTCCCTTGAGGGAATCATATATAAACATTAATAAGTGTTGTCACACTGGTCAGTGCCCAAAGAAGGAGAGTAGTTAATATCTACTTAGACTCATCCTGGATAGGCTTCCTTTGCTGGCCCACTGTGCTGAGTCTGTGCAGGGATGCTAATTGATTCACTGTCCCTTTGAGGACTTTGAGAAATTGCTGTTAATTTGATAGTCAGATAAAATCCAATATGGGATATCTTCCATCTGCTCCCATTTGAATCTGTGATAATTACTTGAAGCTCAAAGAATAGACAGAGTGAAGGAACCTGGTGTAGTTCCCTTTTATCTTTCTTCTTAGCTGTCATTTGATCTACTTTAAAGTGGGTAGTCTTTCTCTTTCTGGCCTCCAGTTGCTGGCCATTCTGTACAATCTCTATCACACAAGGAAAGCAGCAAAGGAACTTTTTCAAAATCTGTCAAAACTCTGTAGGAATGAAGGATCACTTCTCCACAAAAGAGTTTCCATGATACTTCACGTACTTGGAGAGGAGGAGTTGGAGTTGCATGTGATCGCTTTGGCCAACCGTCTGTGGGCTTCTAATGCACATTCTCATCTCTTTTGAAGGATTATTCATTGCAACTTGTACTCACCCTTTCCTTAAAACAAGTACTACTATTATTCTCCCTCAGCCTTCTCACATAGCAAGCGCGTTGGTGGACACTGCTTTTCCATAAAAAGAACTGTGCCACCTACTCTTCAAATGCCACTGATTAAGAAGATTATTGATTCCCCCCCCCCCGGGAATAAATTAGGCTTTCCCCTAAGAGTAGGAAAAAATAAATAATGGGATGTAAAGAATGAGGATGGCTGTGTGTTATGAGGAAAAGGTTTTGGCAGTTGCCATGGAAATAGCATGTCGGCATTCAAACGAGGAGCTTTTGATATCTCTGTTTTTGCCAAATATAAATCAGATATGAGTAGCACTCATTCCCATTCTTGGCTCAGATTTAGTCTGATGTGTGTGGTTATGTAAAATATGCTTCTGCTATAGCATTTTTGCTTAATATTTGCATGAAATTGGCAATACCAGAGGCTGCTATGTTTTAAGATTATATATTTGGGGCATAGAGGAGGTGATTCTCAGCAAATGATTCCTAAAAGTAAATAGCACTATCAGAGTGCCCACAGCTGGGCTTCCCTATGACATTCATAATTAACAGAGCTAATTAGTTTTTCCTTAGTGAAACATGCACAATGTTGGACCTAATTGTTATTAACTAATTATTTGTGAGTATGTCAGAATCTGAAAATGAATAGTTTGAGACTTTATTCTTAATGCATTTCACAGGTGGAGCAAAACTCAACAGGCATTATTAACTGAATTACTGTTACACTTTTCTATCAGACATCAGTTAGCCTTTGATTTCATGCTTTCTAAGTGAGGCACGATAGAAATCTAGAGAGGGAATATATGAATTTTGAAAATACTGAGAATTTGACAGAATTTTCCACAGCTTGAACTTTTTTCACTAATTCCAAAGATAATACAGACAATGCAGACACTACCTGCAAGCCGCTGCCTGTTAATGGGCACACAAGCCAGAACAATAGGAAAATCTAAAAATGATTAGAATATGCTCTAGTCATGAAAAATAGTATGTTACCTACTAATTCCAGTACCCGATCCTTCTATGCCAATTTTGTTAGCCATTTCCTAGTTCATAAGTTCATCGTTACCCTCTGTATCTTCTCTCTCAGATTCCCTCTGATACTTATTATGTACTTTGTAAGCAGATAATCTAGAGGCTTACTTTCTTAATGAAGCAGTAATCGCTTGTGTGGTCCAATACATCTAGCAAGTAATTTAATGAGACCAAACAGTTACACCGATGAAACAGTGAGAAAGTACTAATCAGAGAGAGTTTTTCAGAGGAAGTGAGTTTTGAGTCAAAACTTAAAGATAGAAAACCTTTCTGGGGTTCCTGGGTGGCTCAGTCAGTTAAGTGTCCAACTTTGGCTCAGGTCATGATTTTGGAGTTTGCGAGTTCGAGCCTCACATCATGGATCATTTTGGAGAAAATTAACATCTTTGCTATTTTGGGTCTTACACTCAATGAACACAGTATGCCTCTCCATTTATTTAGCTCTTTGATTTCTTTTATTAGCATTTTATAGTTCTTAGCATACAGTTGCTGTGTCTGTTTTCTTAGACTTGTACACTTAGGATTTCATTTTTATTCCTTTTTTTTTTCTTTTGCAGCTGTTAAAGGCATTTTTAAATATTGGTTTCCGTTTGTATATTGCTTGTATATAGAAGTGCAGTTAATTTCTCTGTTGACCTTGTGTCCTGCAACCTTACCATACTCATCTATTAATTCAGAGAAATTTTTTTATAGGTTCTTAGGGATTTTCTATGTACACAACTTCATGTCACCTGCAGATTGGCACAATTTTATTTCTTCCTAATCTGTATGTTTTTTAATTTCTTTCCTTTGCCTTATAGCAGACTGTACACAACATAGCACTTGCAGGATATTGTGGAATATCTTTGTCTTGTTCCCTACTTGGGAGGAAAAGCTGTTTTTTTACTCTTAAGTATGATGTTAGCTGTAGGTTTTTGTAGATGTCCTTTAATCGTGTTACAGAAGTTCTATTCCTAGTTGGCTGAGAGTGTTCATTATAATAGGTATTGGATTTTGTCAAGTTTTCTTCCTTGGGCTGTTAGTATGGTGGGTTATGTTGATTAATTTTTTAATATTGAACTTACATTCCATGTTTTTAGGGTACATTATTCTTTTTATATTACTGGATTTGGTTTGCTGATATTTTTCTGAGAGCTTTTTATTTATATTTATGTTCATTAAGGATACTGGTCTAGTTTTGATTGATTTCGGGAGTTGTATGTTCTTTTGCTTGGTTTTGGGATCAGAGTAAAGCAGATATTATAAAATCAATTGGAAGTATCCCCTTCTTTTCTACTTTCTAGAATACATTGTCCAGAATTGCTATTGTTTCTTCTTCAAATGTTTGGTAGAAATCAAGAGTAAAATCATCTACTACTAGAGTTGTTCTGTTCTGTTTTGTTTGTGGAAAGCTTTTTACCTACAAGTTCAATGTCTTTTATAATTGCAGAGCTATTTAGTGTATCTGTTTTTATTTCAGGTGAGTGTTGGTAGCTTGTGATTTTTAAGAGATTGATCTGTTTTATCTAAGTTGTCAAATTTAAGTGTATAGAATTGTTCATACTATTTTAAAATCTGCCAGGTCTGTAGTGATATCTTTCATTCCTAATATTGGTAATTTGTGTCTTCTCTTTGTCAATCTCACTAGAAATTTATATATTTTTTTAAATTTCAAAGAATCAGCTTTAGGTTTTATTTTTCTCTTTTCTGTTTCAGTTGTTACTGCCTTTAGCTTTTATTATTTTTTGCTTCTGCATGCTTTAGTTTTGTTTTTGTCATATTCTGATTTTTCATGGTAGAATTGTAGAGTATTCTATTATTGGTTTGAGGCTTTCCTTTTGTAATAGAAACAATTAATACTACAACTTTCCTTGTAAGCACTGCTTTAATTGCATCCCACAAATCTGAAAATTTTGTAATTCTAATTTCCCTTTTTATCTTCCTCTTTGAATGAAGGGTTATTTGTTTAGACAATTTCCAAGTGTTTGGAGATTTTCCTGTTATCTTTGTTATTTTCTGTTTCTTAAGGTCAGAGAATATTCTTTATGATTTCTGTTCTTTTAAATATCTTAAGATTTCTTTCATGACCTGAGTTAGTAAAATGTACATAGCCATGACCTATGACATATCTTCGTAAATGTACACTTGAAAAGAACATATGTTCTGTTGTTCTTAGAAAAAGTATTCTATGAATGTCAATTTCGGTCAATTGATGGTATTACATAGCTATTCCATATCCTTACGGATTTTTTATTTTTGTCCACTGTTTACTGAGACAGGAGTATTGAAGTATCCAGCTGTAATTTATGGGTTTATTTATTTCTCCTTTCATATTTGTCAGTTTTTGCTTCTTGTATTTTGAATCTGTCTTTTTAGGTTCATTTAAGAGTGGTTATACCTTCTCAGGAATACACATTTTTTAAAAATAGTTTATTGTCAAATTCGTTTCCATATAACACCCAGTGCTTCTCCCCACAAGTGCCCCCTCCATGACCATCACCCCCTCCCCCCCTCCCCCTTCAGTCCATGGTTTGTCTCCAGTATTCAGTAGTCTCCCTTGATCTGTGTCCCTCACTCATCCCCGCCCTCTTTCCCCCTTCCTCTCCCCATGGTCCCCTGCCAGGTCTGTCCTGTTAGACCTATGAATGCAAACATATGGTATCTGTCCTTCTCTGCCTGACTTATTTCGCTTAGCATGACACCCTCAAGGTCCATCCACTTTCCTACAAATGGCCATATATCATTCTTTCTCATTGCCATAGAGTACTCCATTGTATATATATACCAACATCTTCTTGATCCATTCATCAGTTGATGGACATTTAGGTTCTTTCCATGATTTGGCTATTGTAGAAAGTGCCGCTATGAACATTGGGGTACACGTGCTCCTATGCCTCAGCACTTCTTTATCCCTTGGGTAAATCCCTAGCAGTGCTATTGCTGGGTCATAGGGGAGTTCTATGGATAGTTTTTTGAGGAACCTCCACACTGTTTTCCAGAGCGGCTGCACCAGTTTATGTTGCCACCAACAGTGTAGGAGGGTGCCCGTCTCTCCACACCCTCGCCAGCATCTATAGTCTTTTGATTTGTTCATTTTAGCGACTCTGACTGGTGTGAGGTGGTATCTCAGTGTGGTTTTGATTTGTATTTCCCTGATGATGAGTGACACTGAGCATCGTTTCATGTGCCTGTTGGCCATCTGGATGTCCTCTTTGGAG
>PISW01013934.1:0-23562 GCA_004023785.1 Mungos mungo
TCTCCTATGGCTTCATCGCCCGAGCAGTGCTCAGGATCCAGTCCTCCAAGGGAAGGCACAAAGCGTTTGGGACCTGTTCCTCCCACCTGGTGGTGGTCTCCCTCTTCTACCTGCCAGCCATCTACATGTACCTGCAACCCCCTTCCAGCTACTCCCAAGAACAGGGAAAGTTTATCTCTCTCTTCTATTCCATAATCACCCCTACCCTCAACCCCTTTATCTACACTCTGAGGAACAAGGATGTAAAGGGAGCTCTTCGAAGGCTCCTGTCAAGGATCTGGAGGCTCTGTAGATGAGGCTCTGAGATTTGACAATGTCAGTTGGTTACAGATGCCTGGACAAGTGTATTGGGTGATTAATGAGTTCACAGCCAAACAGTGTACGTTTTTTTAGAGACTTGGGAGCTCCTCAAGTCCTCTGTCAAAACATTTTGCCTTCTGTGTGGTCAGGGTGCCTAAAATCTTACCTCTCCCAATAATCTTCAGTTCTAAGACACCATATATTTTTAGGAATTATTTAAACATAATTGGTGTTCAGTAAGTTTTTTGTCAAATTGTTTAATTTCTACTTTCCTAATTCTTGCCCCTTTTCAATATTCTATTTTTTCTTATTTTTCTCCCACTTGTCTCCTTCAGATCTTCCTTCTTCCTTTTTCATTACTCCTATGTATACATAATGTGAACCTGCAATGTCATCTGATACTACTTATAATAAATTGGTTTGTCTCCATATACTTAAATCTCCATCAATTTTATGTAACTTTTATTTAATTCCCAAAATGAAGGGCATTACTTTCTTCTTCTTGTGACTTTAGACAAGGGATTTTTTTTTCCTGCCGTTTAGGTTTTGTTCTCTAGACAGTTTCCCCCGCCACAGTCTGAAAACAAGCATATTTATTATGGATGTGTAAGGCTCTATGTTAGAGTCAAATAGCATAATATCTTAGCTGAAAACCCAACACTGTAGTTGAGAATACAAGATATAAATACAATCAAAGTTAGGGACAATAAAACTTTAAAAAGCTCAAGGTCATTGTAGCAGCTAACATTTGTAGAAGACTTCCAATATGTAGGTAGTAGATTAAGTGTATTTATGTATGCCATCTTGCTAAAAATAGCCACATGATGTGAGCTCTTTTATAAATTTCCATTGTTGAAGAATTGGATTATTGGAGAGGTTGCATTAACATAGCCATGGTCACTCTGGAAACTGAGACCAGAACAAAAGTCCATACTATCTGCCTCCTTTAGCAAAACGGAGCCATGATACTAGAACTATATATTTCCATTTTGTCCTATTTAGTATTTATTTATATTTAACTTATTATTTTTTAAAATAGTTTATTGTCAAATTGGTTTCCATATGACATCCAGTGCTCTTCCCCACAAGTACCCTACTCCATCACCACTGGCTCTCTCCCTCCTCCCCCTTCAAACCTAGGTTCATTTCCAGTATTCAGTAATCTGTCAGGTTTTGCATACCTCTCTCTCCCCAACTCTCTTTCCCTCTTCCCCTCCCCCTGGTCCTCCATTAGGTTTCTCCTGTTCTCCTGTTAGACATATGAGTGCAAACATGTGGTATCTGTCCTACTTCGCCTGAATTATTTCGCTTAGCATGACACCCTCGAGGTCCATCCATTTTGCTACAAATGGCCATATTTCATTTTTTCTCATTGCCATGTAATACTCCATTGTATATATATACCACATCTTCTTGATCCATTCATCAGTTGATGGACATTTAGGCTCTTTCCATGATTTGGCTTTTGCTGACAGTACTCCTATGAACATTGGGGTACATGTGCTCCTATGCATCAGCACTTCTGTATCCCCCTGGGTAAATCCTTAGTAGTGCTATTGCTGGGTCCGGGGGAGTTTTATTCATAGTGTTTTGAGGAAACTCCACATTGTTTTCCAGAGAGGCTGCACCAGTTTACATTCCCACCAGCAGTGTAGGAGGGTGCCCGTCTCTCTGCACCCTCTCGAGCATCTATAGTCTCTTGATTTGTTCATTTTAGCCACTCTGACTGGCGTGAGGTGGTATCTCAGTGTGGTTTTGATTTGTATTTCCCTGATGATGAGTGATGCTGAGCATCAGTTCATATGCCTCTAGGCCATCTGGATGTCCTCTTTGGAGAAGTGTCTGTTTATGTCTTCTGCCCATTTCCTCACTGGATTATTCATTTTTCAGCTGTGGAGTTTGGTGGGTTCCTTGTAGAATTTGGATACTAACCCTTTATCTGATATGTCATTTGCAACTATCTTTTTCCATTCTGTTGGTTGCCTATTCGTTTTCTTGATTGTTTCCTTTGCAGTGCAGAGGCTTTGTATCTTGATGAGGCCCCAATAGTTCATTTTGCTTTCATTTCCCTTGCCTTTGGGGATGTGTCAAGTAGGAAATTGCCATGGTTGAGGTCAAGGAGGTTGTTTCCTACTTTCTCCTTGAGGGTTTTGATGGTTTCCTGCCTCACATTCAGGTCCTTCAGCCATTTTGAGTTTATTTTTGTGTATGTATAAGAAAGTGGTCTAGTTTCATTCTTCTGTATGTTGCTGTCCAGTTTTGCCAGCACCACCTGCTAAAGAGGTAGTCTTTTTTTTTTTCCATTGGATACTCTTTCCTGCTTTGTCAAAAATTAATTGACCATATATTTGTGGGCCCAGTTCTGGGTTCTCTATTCTATTCCATTGGTCCATGTGTCTGTTTTTATGCCAATACCATACTGTCTTGATGATGACAGCTTTGTAGTAGAGGCTAAAGTCTGGGATTGTGATGCCTCCCATTTTGGTTTTCTTCTTCAATATTACTTTGGCTATTCGGGGCCTTTTGTGGTTCCATATGAATTTGAGGATAGCTTGTTCTAGCTTTCTGAAGAACGCTGGTGCAATTTTGATGGGGATTGCATTTAATGTGTAGATTTTTGTCCCAAGAACAATTTGGTATTAGACATACATGTCATAATTTAATAGGATTCCCTTTAATACATCTAGTTATTGAACGATATTTGATACTGCTAATATCTCAATAATTATTATTGGTTTGTACAAATTTTCTATTTACATTCAATTTAATCTTGTAGATTTTGTGTTTATAGGAATTGTTCCTTTTATCTAGGTTGTATAAGTTTTTGACATATTATTATTTGGAATAATCTTTTATCATCTCCCTCCTTATTTCCCTCCCTCCCTTCACCCTTCCTGCCTCTCATCTCCCTGTCTCTTAACCTAGGGGAAAAAATAAAAATATAACTGAAGCTGCTTATATTTTCAAGAAAAACCCACTTCTTAATTGGATTGATTTTTCCTTTTTAAGTTTGTGGTTCTCTATTTTATTAATTTCTGATATACACCTTGTTTTTCCCTCTGCTAACAATGAGCTGAATTTCTTCTTTTTCAAGTATTGTGAGGTGTTGTTATCCTGTTTTTTTAGAAAAGTTTTTAATGTAGGCATTTATGAACCCGCATCTCACTACTTTTAGAGGCTATAGTATGTTGTGTTTTGATTTTTGTTTGGAGACATTTTTTCTTTTGTTATTTTATTTTACCCAATATTTGTTCAACAGTGTGCTGCTTAATTTTCATGTATTTCGAAATTTCTCATTTTCTTAAGTTACTGATGTCAGTTTTCATTTTATTTTACTCAGAAAAGATCCTGCTTTTTAAAAAGTCTGCTTTTTAAAATATTATTACAGATATTCTCTCTAGATGATCTACCATGATAACAGGTGGGTTTGTGGTAGGTCCCCTCCCTAAGGAAGAAAAAGAGAAAAAAATATCTCAAGGCAACGTTGCTATCTATGTATGTGACAACATTCCTCACAACCTTGTAACATGAGACCGCATTAATCAGACTGCATGCTTCTATGTTACCATATATGGGAGACGAAATGTAAAAAAAATATAAAAAACCATGCCACATGGTGTTCAGGGCTCATTTCTTTGGGTACAAGCCCAGTTGAGTGATGTCAGCTGGAATAATGGTGCTTCCTGGAAAGAAAAGCCTCAGTGTCCTGACTGTGCGAGAATCCTGCTACATTGCTTGGGAGCACCTCTGGGATTCAGAGACAGTGTATTTCCATCTCTTTTGCCATCAGGGATGCGAACCTCATGATGCAAGGACAGGCAGCTCACCTGGCGACAGGGATCCCCTTGATCCTCAGGAGACTAGCCCTTCTAACGAGCTGGGTGAGGACCCCGTGTGTGATAACTAAACATGTGAGGCCCAGGAACCAGCTCAGGGAGCGCTTGTTCGACTGGTAAGAACCCCGGTTCATTCTGGTAGACCAGCCCGGCCTGTAATAGACAGAAGGGGAGCCTGATCACCTCACAGAGTGGCACTAGTAATTCCACAAGGGAAGAGGAACGAAGCTGCAACTCTTAAGGTGTCATGCACTGGGCGCTGCATGGCAGATTGGAGTCGATATGTAACTGTGTTTGGGGACATATTTCTTGTTCATTTACTGGGGCAATGACTCTAATAATTAGAGCCAACTATCTCTGGTTATTCTTCCTCAGAACAGAGGCTTTAGGGAATATTCCCAGGCAGTTGTTGAAACTCCTTTTGTTTTGGGGAAGTGCCCTGTCTTCTCTGGACTGACATGGACTGCCTAATTCCATTGGTGGAAAACAAAACAAAAGAAACCTGAAGTCTTCTCCTCTGTCTGAGCTGATAAGATTTATAACTGGGAATTCCCTTTCTCTGCCTTCTCCTGGCACCTCTCTTCTTTTGCCCTCCTTTCCCCCCACTCCTTTTCTGCATCACCTGGGGGGGAGGTGTCCTGCATAACTGACTCCTCAATGCCTCAGGCAAACTCAACTTCTCTTCTTACCCTATATGTTGAGGAGTGAAGACCACCGACATCAGATTTCCCCACCAACTTTCCAGTAAAAATTAACCATGGGGAACAAAGCATCTTACGTGGACTCAGGGAAAACGTATTCAGTGTTTAAGTTAATTTAAGTTTGTTGGTTTGAGATAGACAATGTTTATCAACATTTAAAAAAAGCCAACATCTCTTTGTATGGGTTAATACTTTTATTAATTGGGTAGGTGCCTTCCCCTACAAGACAGAAAAGGCAAAAAAAAAAGTAATAAAATTCTGTTTTATAAAATAATACTTAGGTTCGGCTCACCTAAAAATTGCAAATTAATAATGGTAAATGACTGCTTTGACTCTTTTTCTAATAGAACTTCTGGTTCTTGAAAAAAGTTTTACATATAAAAAGAAAGTCTATTACTCAGCAAAACTCTAAATAACATCTCACAAGCATTATATGCTTTAAATTTTTTACAAATTAAGTTAGGGCCAAACTCTTGGAAATAGAGCCACTATTGATTACTTACTGCTCCTGCTTCTCCATTAGCTTGGTAATGAAAGATTCTCTGACATATGTATTTTACAAAGTTAGGGTCTCTTCTAGATTATTTCACAAGTTTGGAAACTAAAGCATTATCTTAAGATGTCATCTTTGGTCAGTACAATCTTTACTCTGTGTTTTTCTCTTTGTGTCTGCTAATGTTTATGCTGCCTCATGCCTGCCAGCCTTCCTGAAAAACCATAATATGGGCCACTCCACCAACCCTTGGGTAGACTCTAACTGCTGTAACCCTACTCCATCCCTTATCAGCTTGAACAAGCCAGATGATCATTGAAGTGTTCCACAACAGCAGTTACAAGCCCTGTTCCAGGGGAGAAATGAATAAGAAAATAACTAACATTAGGCAGGGAGAGATAAGGGATCTTCAGGAAGGCAGGGTGTAGCTGCAAGTGGGAGGCTAAATAAATAGATGGGTTTCTTCCTTCATCAAATTCTTTATGTGTGCCCTCCACCCATTACCAAGGGCACAAGGGGGGATCTAAATGAGATCAACAGACTAACCCTAAAACAACAGATGCAGGACCTTGACTTTACCCTAGCCACCTCTCACCACTGGGTCAGAGAACGATCACCTGTAAATCTTAGAGATGCTCACCTCTTTAAACCCAGAGATGCAATAAAAGGATGAAATGTCCAACCCATAAAATCCCTCTGGTGGGCCCGTTCACTGTCATTTTGTCCACCCCTACTGCAGTAAAGGTAGCCGAAGTGGGACCCCGGATTCACTACAGCAGAGTGAAGCCGGCATCTCAAAACTGGGAGTGCGTTCCTGATCCATCAACGCCATGCAAGCTGACCATACGGAAGGAGCCATCTGCAACTGCAGAGGCTCCAGGAGACTTCAGCCCTGTGTTAGCCACTCCAGAAGCTGACTAAACATTCACTGCAGAAGCTTGAGGAATCGACGGTCTGGTGAAACAAAAGACTGCCCTTATTTTGTTAATATGTTTCCTTACTGTGATGCACTGTCATGTCTTGTTTCTCAGGATTATTGTGATTCTTCCTCTGCTCTTTCCCATAGGATTGGCCAAGGCCACCCTGGCTGGCTGGAAATGTGGTGAAAGGTTTCTCTTAACGCTCACCTTTCTTTTGTGGATAAGATACTTCTTTGATACCAACATACCAACAATGACCATAAGAGATTTAAAAAAAATAGATCCCCACAAGTAAAACAAAATAACCCAGTCCTACTATTGAGATTTGAATTCTCAAAAGCTCCATTGTTGGGAAAAACTGTCTCGCCTCGTGGGGAAACAATCCACTACCATCCCTGTTGGAAACTTAACATGCCTAGGCCAAAGGTTTTATAACTCAACTGCCCAGAAGAACCAATGGTGGGGGACCCAGATCACCTTGAGCCAGATCCCCACCCCGTCTCTCACTTCTCTCATCTCTGAGAGGCCTGAGACCATGTCAACACACTATCAAATGGCAGATCCCAGGTGGACTGTACTAGATATGGAAGGACAGCCTATATTATGCTCACCACAGTCTGGTCAGGGACATATGCACTGAAAACTATTTGTCCATGTTTCTTCCTGCTCCCACTTGTCATAGAAAAACATTTGGAAATTCAAGTATATGAGAACAGGGAGACTCAAAAACAAAACAAAAAAAAAAGTGTGTCTTATAATTAATAATTTAAAAGGTAATAAATGGCCTCCCAAGCATATAATCCAATATTATAGCCCTGCCACCTGGGAAGAGGATGGGTATGGGGGCTACTGCACTCCCATTTACAGGCAAAACCACCTAATTAGACTGTAAGCCATTCTAAAAATGATAACCAATGAAACTGCAGAGCTCTTAATTTACTAGTCAGGCAATAAACCAAAATGTACAATGTCATCTATCATTATTGCTTGGCCTTAGATTACATACTTGCTTCTGAGAGACATGTTTGTGGAGGTTTTAACATGAGAAAAGTCTGCCTACATGTAGATGATGAGGAAAATATCATAGAGAAGTTCACAAATCAAATAAAAAGGTTGCTCATATCTGAGTCCAGACATGATATGCCTAGGACCGCAGAGAGATATTTGGAGGAAACTTTTCAACTCTTAGGGGATTCAAAAGCCTCATAGAAATTATCCTCCTAATTTTAGGAGGATGCTTAATCATACCCTGTTTAGCTCGCTGGTTGTATGATCTGCCTCCAATCTCATTGAGGCCATAAAAAAAAAAAAGAGAGATGTCCACTCATGTAATGATGTTATAAAAATATAAATCTCTAGAGGGAATAGCCAAATTTCGGAGAAGAAGGAAGCTCTGTAAACTTCGTCTGCCCATCTATCTAACTGAGAAGGACATTACTCTTATCGGCAAGAGTGGAAGGTGAAAATACAGACTCCAGAAAGAAGACATCCTCAAAGATGGCTGAATAAGTGAGGGCTAACTGGGGAGATTGGAAAATGGGCCAGTCCGAGAGGGGAAGGGGAGGCAGGAGCCCAAGCCCAACACAGGGCAAGTGCGTGGAGCCCCCGAGAGACAAAAGGTAGAGAAAGAGAAACTGAACAGGTTCATAGTACTGTCTCTAGAGAAGAGATAAAGATGATTTAACCCAGCATAGAGAGAAGAACTCTCACTCCATATATAACCGCTGGGCAGCGTGAATCCCGAATCCAGATGGCACAAGGTAAAAAACAGCCCCCACCCCTGCACGATCCCAGCAGGGAGTTGGCGGCCATGGTGGAGGTGGTGGCCCTGGGGACACACACTTCAGCCTCAGCTGCAAGAGCGGGAACACACACCTCATTTCAACAGCACATCTCGCCTCTAGCATTAGCATGCAAATTCCGAATCATGGGTGCCAACAGGGAAAAGAGCCCCCACCCCTACGCAATCACAGCAGGGAGTAGGTGGCGGTGGAGGTGGGGGCACCCACTTCAGCTGTGGCTGCGGTAGTGCGCACCTCATTTGGGCAGAGCCCCACACCTCAGGCAGTGGCAGCAGAAAGGCCTGCCGGCGCCAAGAGAAAATGATCCCTCCCCCTACGGAATCCCGGCATCCCAGCTGGAAATTGGCAGAAGCGGCAGCATCGGTGGCTGCAGGGGCATGCACTTTGCTTGTGGCAGTGCACCTCACCTGGGGCAGTGGCAGCACGAATCACGAATCACCACCAGCACCAAGAGAAACTGCTCCTTCCTGCTACACTATCCCAGCTAAGAAGCAAGCTGCCTAAGCAAGTACATCTCATCCGTGGTAGCATAAAAGTACATGGAATAGGATTTTGAAGCAAGGTGGGCCTGGAAAATACAGCTTGGCTCAGCTGCGGCCCAAGGAGAATGGACACATAAGAGTGGCCTGTAGTGCTTAGTTCCAGCAGAGCTTGGGGCGCCGCCATTCTTCTCTCTGTAACCACCAAGGCAGGACCTCCAAGAACAGATCCAAGACCTACCTACACCAAACCATGCCTATTCACTAGGGGGAGCTCCTGATTTGTTTGTACTTTTTAAATTATTATTATTATTATCTTTTTTACTCTTTTTTTGTTTTTTAAAAATTTTACTCTTTATTTTCCTTTTTCCTTTCTCCCTCTTTTCTTTTTCTCTTGCCTTCCAGATATATTCTCCCTTATTTCATCCAATCTCTCCCCTCAATTGGTTATACACATTTAGATTGTCCATTGTCCTTTGTCGTTTCTGCCACCCTTTTTTTTCCTTCTTTTCTTCTCTTTCCTCTCCATTCCTTTTTTCTTCTTTTTCCCATTTTAATTTATTTGTTTGTTAGATTTGTCTATGGTTTGCGTGATAATTGCCCATGTGTGTTTGTCTTTCTGTTTTCCTTTTTCAGGGCTACCCCAAGAAAAAAGCCAAAGTACAATTGACAGAGTCCCAAATATCGCTGAGTAGGGAAATACAATATTCAAAGCCACAACAAGAGAAACTGAGAGACACCATTAAAAGAATATTTTCTGAAATGACAGGCCCTGGGCAGTCAGTAAGCCTCCATTAACAGAGCAATACTAACAGGTCCCCAGTGCATAATGAGCTTTTTAACACTGACAAGAGACAGAAAACTAGTCAAAATGTCAAAACGAAAGAACTCTCTCCCAAAGAAACTCCAGGAAGAAGTCACAGCCACAGAACTGCTCAAAACGGATCTAAACAACATAACAGAAAAAGAATTTAGAACACTTGTCATAATATTAATCGCTGGGCTTGAAAAAAGCATCAGAGAAGCTACTCATACAATGACAAAGACTTTCAAATTAGGTGTGACAAGTTTAAAAAGGCTATAAATGAGGTGAATAATAAAATGGAGGTGGCCACCTCAGGGATTGAAGAGGCAGAGAGAAGATAGGTGAATTATAAGACATAGTTATAGCAAAAGAGGAAGCCTGAAAGAAAAGAGAGAAATTGAACCAGGAGCAGGAAAGGAGAATTGGACATCTGAGTGATACAATCAAACAGAACAACATCCATATCATAGGAATTCCTGAAGAGAAAGAAAGAGAGAGAGGTCCTGAAGGGATACTGGACCAAATTATAACTGAGAATTTCCCAAATCCAGGGAAAGAAATAGACATTCAAATTCAAGAGGCACAAAGAACCCCCTTAAGACGTGACTTGAATTGAACTTCGGCAGGACATATCATAGTAAAACTAGCAAAATATAAAGATAAAGAGATACTTCTGAACGCATACAGTGATAAAAGGGCCCTAACATACATAGAGAAACCTATCAGAGTAGTTACAGACTTACCTACTGAAACTTGGAAGGCCAGGAAGGAATGGCAGGAAATCGTCAATGTGATGAACAGAAAAAATATGCAGCCAAGAATCCTTTATCCAGAAAGCCTGTCATTCAAAATAGGAGAGATAAAGGTGTTCCAAAATAAACAAAAAATTAGAGAATTCATGATTATGAAACCAGTCCTACAAGAAATCCTAAGAGGAACTTGATGAGGTATATGTTGCAAACAATACAAGATACCAGGGACACCACTACAAACATAAACTCTACGGAGAACACAATGAATTTAAACCTACATTTTTCAATAATAACACTGAATGTAAATGGACTGAATGCTCCAATCAAACGACACAGAGTAGCAGAATGTAACAAAAACCAAAATCCATCTATTTGCTGTCTATAAGAGACTCATTTTAGACCTGAAGACACCTTCAGATTAAAAAAAAACGGGATGGAGAAATATCAACCATGTGACTGGAAACCAAGAGAAAGCCAGAATAGCCATACTCATTTCAGACAAACTGGACTTTAAACTAAAGGCAGTGAACATTGGGGTACATATGCTTCATAGCGGCACTTTCTACAATAGCCAAATCATGGAAAGAGCCTAAATGTCAATCACCTGATGAGTGGATCAAGAAGATGTGGTGTATATATATACAATGGAGTACTGTATGGCAATGAGGAAGAATGAAATAAGGCCATTTGTAGCAAAGTGGATGGACCTCAAGGGTGTCATGCTAAGCAAAATTAATCAGGCAGAGAAGGACAGATACCATATGTTTGCACTCATAGGTCTAACAGGAGAAACCTAACAGAGGACCATAGGTAGAGGAAGGGGAGCTGGGGAGAGTGGGGAGAGTGAGGGACACAAATCATGAGAGACTATTGAATACTGAAAAAGAAACATGGACTGAAGGGGGAGGGTGAGGGAGGGGGAAAGGGTAATGGTTATGGTGTGGGGTTCATGCAGGGAGAAGCACTGGGTGTTATATGGAAACCAATTTGACAATAACTATTGAATAAAAAAATTAAACCAACGGCAGTAACCAAAGATGAAGAAGGACATTATATAATAATTACAGGGTCTCTCCATCAGGAAGAGCTAACAATTATAAGCAACCATGCGCCAAATTCAGGAGTGCCCAAATATATAAAATAATTAATCACAGACAGAAACAATCTTATTGATAAGAATGTGCTAATTGCAGAGGACCTCAACACTCAATATACCGCAATGGATAGATGAACTACACAGAAAATCCCTAAAAAATCAATGAACCTGAACGACACATTGGAACAGATGAAATTGATATATATATTTAGAACTCTGCATTCTGAAGTTAGGAAATTCACCTTCTTTTCAAGTGCACATGGCACATTCTCCAAGATAGATCACATACTATGGCATAAAGCAGTCCATAAATATAAACGATGTGAGATCGATCCATGCACTCTTTCAGATCACAATGCTGTGAAACATGAAATTAACCATAAGGAAAATTCTGGAAAACTTCCTAAGGCATGGAGGTTAAAAAAAAAAACTCTACTAAAGAATGATTGGGCTAATTAAGTAATTAGAGAAGAAATTTAAAAATATATGGAAACAAATGAAAACAACAATACAACAATCCAAACACTCTGGGATGCAGCAAAGGCAGTCCTAAGAGAAAAGTATATTGCAATCCAGGTGTATTTCAACAAACTAGAAAAAGTGCAAATTCAAAATCTAACAAAGCACCTAATGGAACTAGAAGGGAAGCAGCAAGAGCACCCCAAACCCAGCAGAAGAAAATAAATAATAAAGATCAGGGTAGAAATAAACAATATAGAATCAGAAAATACAGTTGAGCAGATTAATGAAACAAAGAGTTGGTTTTTTGAAAAATAAAGAAAATTGATAAACCTCTAGCCAGGCTCCTTAGAAAGAAAAGAAAGAGCACCCAGATAGACAAAATCATGAATGGAAAGGGATCTATTACAACCAATCCCTTAGAAATACAAGCAATCATTAGAGATTACTATGAAAAACTATATTCCAACAAACTGGACAACCTAGAAGAAATGGACAGTTTCCTAAACATACATGCGCTACCAAAATTCAAATGAGAAGACATAGAAAGCATGAATAGACCGATAACCAGTGAAGAAATCAAATCCATTATCAAAAATCTCCCAATGAATAAGAGCCCAAGGCCAGATGGCCTCCCAGAGGAATTCTACCAGACATTTAAAGCAGAGCTAATACCCATTCTTTTCAAACTACTCCAAAAAATAGATATAGATGGAAATCTTCCAAACTCACTGTATGAAGCCAGCATCACCTTGATACCCAAACCAGACAGAGACTCAGCAAAAAAAGAGAACTACAGACCAATATCCTTCATGAATACAGATGCAAAAATACTCAGCAACATACTGGCAAAACGAATTCAACAGCATATTAAAAAAAACTATCCAATATGATCAAGTGGGATTCATTCCTGGGTTACAGGGCTGGTTCAATATTCACAAATCCATCAATGTGATACATCACATTAACAAAAGAAAAAATAAAAACCACATGATTCTGTCTATACATGCAGAGAAAGCATTTGACAAAATACAGCACCCTTTTGAATAAAAACCCTCGAGGAAGTCGAAATAGAAGGAACTTACTTAAACATTATAAAAGCAGTTTACGAAAAGCCTACAGGTAATATCATCCTCAATGGGGAAAACCTGAGAGCTTTCCCCCTGAGATCAGGAACACGACAGGCTGTTCACTCTCACCATTTTTGTTCTACATAGTGCTGGAAGTCCTAGCATCAGCAATCAGAAAACAAAAGGAAATAAAGGCATCGGAATCGACAAAGATGAAGTCAAACATTCACTCTTCACAGATGACATGATACTTTACATGGAAAACCTGATCAACTCCACCAGAAGCCTTCTAGAACTGATCAATGAATTCAGTAAAGTTGCAGGGTACAAAATCAATATACAGAAATCAGTTGCATTTCTATACACCATTAATGAAGCAGCCGAAAGAGAAATCAAGAAACTGATCCCATTCAAAATTGCATGAAAAACCATAAAATACCTAGGAATATACCTAATCAAAGAATTAAAAGACCTATAGATTGAAAACTATAGAAAACTTTTGAAAGAGATTGAAGAGGACAACTAATGGAAAAACATTCCATGTTCGTGGATCAGAAGAAAAAACATTGTGAAAAATGTCCTTACTACCCAAAACAATGTACAGATTCAATACAATCCCCATCAAAATTGTACCAGTGTTCTTCTCAAAGCTAGAACAAGTTATCCTCAAATTCGTGTGGAACCACAAAAGACCCCGAATAGCCAAAGTACTATTGAAGAAGAAAACCAAAACGGGAGGCATCACAATCCCTGACTTTAGCCTCTACTACAAAGCTGTCATCATCAAGACAGTGTGGTATTGGCACAAAAGCAGATACACGGACCAATGGAATAGAATAGAGAGCCCAGAACTGGGCCCACAAATGTATGGTCAATTAATTTTTGACAAAGCAGGAAAGAGTATCTAATGGAGGAAAGACTGCCTCTTTAGCAGGTGGTGCTGGGAGAACTGGACAGCAACATCCAGAAGAATGAAACTAGACCACTTTCTTACACCATACACAAAAATAAACTCAAAATGGCTGAAGGACCTCAATGTGAGACAGGAAACCATCAAAACCCTCGAGGAGAAAGTAGGAAACAACCTCCTTGACCTCAACCCCAGCAATTTCCTTCTCAACACATCCCCAAAGGCAAGGGAAAATGAAAGCAAAAATGAACTATTGGTACTTCATCAAGAGAAAAAGCTTCTGCACTGCAAAGGAAACAATCAAGAAAACGAATAGGCAACCAACAGAATGGAAAAAGATAGTTGCAAATGACATATCAGATGAAGGGCTAGTATCCAAATTCTACAAGGAACCCACCAAACTCCACAGCTGAAAAATGAATAATCCAGTGAGGAAATGGGCAGAAGACATAAACAGACACTTCTCCAAAGAGGACATCCAGATGGCCTAGAGGCACATGAACTGATGCTCAGCATCACTCATCATCAGAGAAATACAAATCAAAACCACACTGAGATACCACCTCACGCCAGTCAGAGTGGCTAAAATGAACAAATCAAGAAACCATAGATGCTGGCAATGATGTGGAGAAACGGGCACCCTCCTACACTGTTGGTGGCAATGTAAACTGGTGCAACCACTCTGGAAAACAGTGTGGATGTTCCTCAAAAAACTGTCAGTAGAACTCCCTTATGACCCAGCAATAGCACTGCTAGGAATTTACCCAAAGGATATAGAAGTGCTGACACATAGGGGCACATGTACCCCAATGTTCATAGGAGCAATGTCAACAATAGCCAAATCATGGAAAGAGCCTAAGTGTACATCACCTGATGAATGGATCAAGAAGATGTGGTATATATACAATGGAGTATTACATGGCAATGTGAAAGAATGAAATATGGCCATTTGTAGGAAAGTGGATGGACCTCGAGGGTGTCATGCTAAGCGAAATAAGTCAGGTGGCGAAGGACAGGTACCATATGTTTGCATTCATAGGTCTCACAGAACAGGAGAAACCTAATGGAGGACCATGGGGAGGGGAAGTGGGAAAGAGAGCTTGGGAGAGAGAGGGATGCAAAGTCTGAGAGACTATTGAATACTGAAAAGGAACTGAGGGGGGGTGGAGGGGAAGGCGGAGGGGGAAGGGAGGTAATGGTAATGGAGGAGGTTACTTGTGGGAAGAGCACTGGGTGTTATATGTAAACCAATTTGAAATAAACCATTTTAAAAAAGAACAGAAAATATTCAAAAAATAAAATGTATTAAAAGGAATAAATATAAATATATATATATATATATATATATATATATATATATATATATATATATTTCTAAACCAAGATGATGGTCACTTCCTTAAATAGAAGGGTCCGACCATCAAAGTGGGGACGTGTTTGTGACAACATTCCTCAGGACCTGTAACATGAGACCACTTTAATCAGACTGCATGTTTGTGTGTTACCATATGTGGGAGACCAAGAAGTAAAAAAATATATATTTTTAAAAAACCACGCCACGTGGTGTTCGGGCCTCATTTTTTGGGCTATGAACCCAACAGAGAGATGTCGTCTGGAATAAAGTTTCTTCCTGGAAAGAAAAGCCTCCATGTCATGACTCTGTGCGAGAATCCTGCTACAGGTCCTTGAAATCTCCTACTGTATATGCTGTTGCTGTCTAGTTCTCCCTATAGATGTATCAGTATTGGATTTTTATATTTAGCTGTTGGGGACATATGTATTTATAATTGTTGTATCATGCTATTGACTCAAATTTTTAATCTTTATGTAATGAACTTGTTTTCTCTCTTGGCAAATATTCACTTTTGCTAGGTGTTGTTAAAATTTACATAAACTATCCTTTTTTAACCTTTCGCTTTCAGATTCATATATTTATAAATCAAGTTGTTACTGCCATTAACATATTTCTGAGTTTGCTTTTTTGTATTTTTCATTCAACAATTCTATAATATGCATTGATTGGAATATTTCTCCATTTGCCTTTAAAGTACTATTCAGATGTAAGAACTTATTTCCATTTTGTTAATGATTTTTCCTATAGTTTGTAGTTCTTTTTGTATCTTTCTTCATCCTCTTTTTAGAGGTTTGATCATTTTTGGGTGATACAATTTGATTTTTTTCTCTTTAACTTTTGTGTATCTATTATAACTTTATTGAGACATGATATAAAGCTATTATAGGTATAAATGTCTCTTTAATCTGCTAACATGTTAACATCGATATCATTAAAGTGCTGTGCACAACTATTGCTCGACATTATTTAAGCTCTGATACCAGAATTTATTTCTTTTGTTGTATATATATTAGAGATTTTTGTGTTTATGATTATTCCTAATACACTTGCTCCTTTTCTTGTGTACTAGTATTATAATGGATTTCTCCACCACCATCACTCTATTCCAATATTCTGTTTATCTGTATATTTACTATAACCAGTGATATTCATACTTTAATAAATCTCTTGTTGCTTTTTCTGGCCATTTATTTCAATTAAATTACTGCTTTTATCCCATCTTTAAACCAGGTTTAGTGGTGATAACTTGCGTCAGATTTTGTTTAACAAGGGCAACCATTATATCTCATTTAAAGGACAATTTTGTCCTAGGTTTGATGGACAATTATTCTGGTAATACTATTCGTGTGTGGTAGTTTTCTTTTTCCTAATATTTTCCATTTATCATTCCATTCTCCTCTTGCCTTAAAGTTTTCAATGAAAAAATCTGCTTACTTATGAGAAATTGTTAGACACTAATTTTATTATTATTATTGAGGTATAATTGACATGCAATGTTATGTAAGTTACTGATAGACCAATTACAACTTACTGACTTACCAATTTATTCATTGCTTGATGCTCTCTAATGTAAATGTAGTCACAATCTGTCCCCACACAATTTTATTACAATGTTATTATTATATTCCATATGCTGTACTCTTCTTAATCCCTGCAGCATTTACAGTATAACTTGAAGTTTATATATCTTAATCCTCTTTGTCTCTTACACCCATCCCACCAGTTTGTTCCTTGTGTCTGTAAGTCTAATTGGTGTAACAGTTTTTGTTTGTTTTTTGTTAAATTTGATATAGTGAAGTAATATGGTATTTGTCTTTCTCTGATGTATTTTACATAGCATAGTATCCTGAAGGTCTATTCATGTTGTTGCAAAAGGAAGGATCTCATTATTTTCTATGGCTCACTACTAATATTCCATTGTCCACATATACCACACCTTCATTCATATTTGGATAGGCACTTGTATTGCTTCCATCTCTTACCTACCATAAATAATTCTTCAATAATCACAAAATATGCACATATATACTTGAATTAGGTTTTCGTTTTCTTTGCTTGAATAGTCATATTGGAATGTATAGGTTATTTTATATTTCATTTATCAGTTTTTGAGGTAATTCCATTTGTTTTCTAAGTGGTTGAACACATTTACGTTGCCACCAACAGTGTATGATAATTTCCTCCACATCCTTATCAACGTTTCTTTCTTGTCCTCTTTATTTTAGTCATTAGAACGGGCATGAGGTGGTATCTCAAACTGGTCTTCATTTGCATTTGCTACACTATTAAGCACGTGGAGCACCTTTTCATTTGCCTGTTGGTTTTGTATATTTTCTTTGGAGAAATGTCTATTCAGATCTTCTGCCCATTTCTTAATCAGTGTGTGTGTCTGTGTGTGTTTGGTGTTAAGTTGCATAAGATCTTTATATTTTTTGAATAGTAAAACCTTTTGGAAATATCTTTTGCAAGTAGATTCTCCCATTCATGCAGTTTTCTTCTTGCTAAACTGATGTGTTTGCTGCTGTTGTTGTAGTTGTCCAAAATATTTTTATTTTTATATAGCCCCAATTTTTCATTATTGTTTTGTTTTCATTGCCCCAGGAGAGGTGTTATTAAAATTTTTTAAAAATTGTAATGTTTTTATTTACTTTTGAGAGAGAGAGAGAGAGAGAGAGAGAGAGTGAGCAGGGGAGGGTCAGAGAGAGAGGGAGACTCAGAATCAGAAGCAGGCTCCAGGCTCCAAGCTGTCAGCACAGAGCCTGACGTGGGGTTCGAACCCACAAACTGTGAGATCGTGACCTGAGCCGAAGTCGGATGCTGAACCGACTGAGCCTCCCAGGCGCCCCAAGAGGTGTTTATACATATGCTGTTAATGTCAATGTCCAGGAGATGACTTTTCTTTATTTTTTAGGAGATTCGTAATTTTAGATTTCACATTTATGTATTGAATCTGTTTTGAGCGTATCCTGGGCTACTATTTCTTCTTGATCTTTCTTTAAGGGAGAATTCCTCAATCTTGTCATTTTGTCTAGGTTTCTGGCTTTTGCATGTTATGAAAACTTGCTATGATTCCTGCTGTGAGAGTAATGCTAGGTTAAGTAGTGGTCTTACACTCTTTAGGGCCTAGTGCTTCAAGATGCTTTCCTGGTGTTTGCTGTGCACTCTCCTGTTGTGATTTGGAGGCTCTTTCTCATTGGTCAGTCCTCTGCAGAATTCTTCCTTGCTTGTAGTGGGGAACGTTTGGAATTTAAATTAGGTGTGCTTTGACTTTGTTTGTTAAAATATACTTGTTTTAAGAAAACAATCGTAATCCAAAAAATAAAGAGACAAGTAAATTTAAAAAAAAGGAAAAAGAAACCAAGGGAACAAAATAATTATAAACTTTATTTGAAAGATAAAAAGAAAAGAAGCCTGATTCAAAAAGTGAAAAAAGAAATTTAAGAGTACAAAATATAATAATCCTGATTCATAAATAAATAAATAAATGAGAGAAGAAAATAAAAAAGAGAAAAAAGAAAGAAAAAGGAAAGGAAAAGAAAGGAGAAAGAGAATGGTAAGAAGAAAGGGAAGAAAAATAAAGAAAAAAGAAAAGAAGAAAGAAAATAAAAAATGAGGGGAAAGAAAAGAAAAAGTCAAGGACAAGAAAAGAGAGGGGAAAAAAAGCCTTGTGCCATTTCCACCAGAATTGGAGCTGATGCTTTGCACCACTCTATAGTTAGTAGACTTGGTGCCTGCGTGGGGAAGGGGAGCTGTGTTCGTTCTCTGGGGGGAGGTCAGCTGTGCTGGCTCACAGTCAAATCTGCCCTGGTAAATATGTCCCCTAGGGCACAGGGAGTGGTGGTGGAGGAGGGGGAGTGGTGTAAGCATCCCTGGCATCCAGTAGGGGTTGCTCTGTTGCTCTCTGAAGTCCCCCTGTGCTGATGTTTGGGGGTTGGGTAGGTAAGATGGCATCACCCTGCTCTCTTATCCCAGGTAAGATACCTCACACCCATCACTCTGTGGGGAGCCTGAAAGAAATGTGAATAATCTCTTCTGTGCCCTGGGTTTCCATCACATCCCTGCCCTCAACCCATCTGTGCCTGCGCCATTGACATGGCTGATGCCACAGCGTTCCTGGGTTTTATCTCTGCTGCATGGATGGTATTCAAAATTCCAAATCTCCAAAGATACCAGGTGTGGAACCAGGTGTAGACCAGCTCCCCTCTCCTGTAGGAGAACCTCTCAGTGCTGCACGTGACACCCTTCTCTCCCATAAAAGCAATTGCATGTCTGTGCATGGAGTTTATGGTGAAGCACAGGGAAGAGCTGTGACCAGGTTATCCATCCTCTGTGTGTGGCTCTGTCCCTGCTGTTGGACAAATGCTCAAAGGTTCCTGCAGGTCTTTTGCTCTTGGAAAGGCAATATACCCTCTTCCAAATGCACTCCAGGAAGGTGAACATTCTCTCCCAGTGTGACCCAGAAAAACCCCACACCATGCGGTCCATATGAGGTGTCCACCCATCACCAGAAGTTTTATGGCCCACTCAGACTGACTCTGGAAAATGGCACAGACATCCCAAAACTCAAAATTAGAACTCCACTCTTGGAGCGACTGGGTGGTTCAGTTGGTTAAGGGTCGGGCTTCGGCTCAGGTCATGATCTCATAGTTTGTGGGTTCGAGCCCCGTATCATGGAGCCTGTTTCAGATTCTGTGTCTCCCTCTCTCTCTCTGATATTCCCCTCCTCACACTGTCTCTTTCTGTGTCTCCAAAAAAAAAAAAAAAAAAAACCATTAAAAATACTTTAAAAAATAACTCCACTCTGCGAGTTTGTCCAAATTTCCCAGGCAACAGTTTTGAGGGAGTGCTTTCCTTGTGTAAACCCAATGCACTGGTCTCTCTCTCCCTCACTTGCTCCTCTCTGCATGAAGGACTCCCTCACCTCAGTGGCACTGAGGCCTTTTCTCCCCCAGTTCGTGTCTCCACACTGAGTACCTGCTACTTCTCTCCCTCAAATCATCCAGAGTGTTTTCTTTTTTTAAATTTATAATAGTTTATTGTCAAATTAGTTTCCATTTAACACCTTGTGCCTCTCCCCACAAGTGCCCTCCTCCATGACCATCAACCTCTTTCCCCCTCCCTCTTCCCTTTCAGTCCTTGGTTCATTTTCAGTATTCAAGAGACTCTCTTGATTTGTGTCCCTCACTCTCCCCAGCTCTCTTTCCCTCTTCCCCTCCCTATGGTCCTCTGTTAGGGTTGTCCTGTCCTCCTGTTAGACCTATGAGTGCAAACATATGGTATCTGTCCTTCTCCGCCTGACTTATTTCGCTTAGCATGACAGAGTGTTTTCTTAATCCTCAGATAGATTCCCGAGATGGTCAAAATGATTTGATGTTGGAGAAGCTTGGTGACTCAGTTGGTTAAGCACCCAACTTCAGTTCAGGTCATGATCTCGGCATTCCTGAGTTCAAGCCCCATATTGAGCTCTGGCTGTCAGCTCACCCTGGAGCCTGCTTTGGATTGTGTGTTTCTCTCTGTCTCTTCTCCTCCCTCATCCACACTCTGTCTCTCATTCTCTCCCAAAAATAAATATTAAAAATTAAAACAAACAAAGAGCAAAATGATTTGATGTTGATGTAGCTGTGTACCGTGAAAGATGAAGAAGGCAAGTACAGGGTCCCCTTAGTGCCCCGCCATCTTAACTCCTCTTAAGATTTAATCGGTTAGTGTTTATATGTCTACAAGTGGCAAAGGAAAATTGTCCATTTTCATTACTTTCCATCTAGCTGTTGAGTTTTTTAAAACAATGTATTGAAAATATTGTCTTTTCTCCATTGTGTAGTACCGCCTTCTTCATTACACATTAATTGAAAATATAGGTGTGGGTTTATTTCTGGGATCTCTCTCCTGTCTCACTGATCTATGTCTATATTTTCTTTTCCATACCCATAATCTTTGGTATTCTATAGTTCTCTTGAATATGTTAACATCTGGGATAATGATAAACATTTTTCTTCATCGTCAGTATTGCTTTCGTTATTCATGGTCCTTTTTTTTCATACACATTGTTTATTTATTTGTTCTTGTTCTGTGAATAGTGCCTTTGGTCTGTTTATAGGAAATGTATTAAATCCGTGGATTTCTTGGGTAGTATGGAGATTCTAACAATATTAATCCTTCCATTATGTGACGATGGAGTATCTTTCTATTTGTACTTTCTTTGATTTGATTTCACACAACATTGTCTTTAGTTTAGAGAGTATGTCCTTCACAGTCTTTGCTAAATTTATTCTTAGGTCTTTTAGTCCTTTGGTTCAATTGTAAGTGGATTATTTTTTTGGTTTCTCGTTCTGCTGCATCATTAGGACTGAATGGAAATGCAACAGATTCCTTATTTTAATTTTGCATATGCAATTTTCCTGAATTAATTTACAGTTCTAATAGTATTTTTTGGTGCATTCATTAGGGTTTTGTGTATATATAGTTCGTTTCATCTGCAAATAGTACGTTTTAGTTATTCCTTACCAATTTGGATGTCTTTTAAATTTCTTTTCCTTATCTTCTTGCTGTGGCTAACAGTTTCAATATTATGAAGAATAAAAGTGATGAAAGTGGATATTCCTGTCTCCTTCCTGATCTTAAAGAAAAAGTTTTCTCTTTTTAACTATTGAGTATGATGTTAGCATGTTTTTGTTCCCATATATGGCATTTTTCAGGTTGAGGTCAGTTCTTTCTAATCCTGCTTTTTTGACAGTTATTATAATGAATGGATATTGTATTTTGACAAATGGTTTTTTCTTTATAGATGATCATATGATTTTATCCTTCACCTTGATAATATAATTTGTCAGACTGATTTATTTGTAAAGCAAATTAAAATCACCCATGCATCACCAGAGTAAATCACAGTTGATAGTGGTTAATGATTTTTTTTAATTTAATGTTGATTATGTTTTGGTAAAATTTGTTGAGGAATTTTTGCATCTATGTTCATCCTAGATATTGACCGGAATTTTTTGTTGTTTTGTTTTTCGGGTCTTTATCTGATTTAAGTATCTGTGTAATATTGGACTTGTAACCTAGATTAGAAAGTTTTACTTTCTCTTCTATTTTTTTTAATATCTGGAGAATACTTATTAATTATGCTTTAAATGTTTGATAGAATTCACCTGTCAATCTAAAGGATCCAAGAAGTTGCTTTGTTTTGGGTGTTTTTCTTTTATTGTCACTGATTCAATTTCATTACTAAATTTTCCTCTTCTTTTGGATTCAGTTTGGAACAGTTGTACATTTCTGGCAATTTATTCTTTTCTTCAAGTTTTTCAGGTTGTTGGGACGTATGTTTTCTCAATATCATTATATAATTCTTCGTATTTCTTTGTTTATGTTGCCATTTCATCTTTTTTATTTCTGATTTTATTTGAGTCCTCTTTTTTTTAATAAGTCTGGCTGAAGGGTTTTATTTTCAGTTGTGTTTATCTTCTTAAAGAAACAAGTCTCGATTTCACTGCTATTTTCTTTTTTTCTTTTTTTTAGTTTATATATTTTTAACTGCAGATTATTATTTTGATTTTACAACCAGAAAATGCTGGCACTACTGTTGATGTTCTGGTATATGCTCAAGTAACAGGTGTTGCTGATGAAGATATTACATAATCTTCATGTGATTATGTAATATAGCTTACATGTTTAATAACTTATGTTAAAAATGTAGTTGTGTCCACACCAAAACATAGAGTAGAGTATGAAGAATTTCAGTACACTCTCTGCTTCGACACATACAAAGCATCCCCCAGAATCAACATACTTTATCACAGTGGTACATTATGTACAATTGACAAACCAACATTGATGCATTTTCATCAACCAAAGTCCAGCATTTACATTATTGTTCATTCTAAGTGTTACATGTGTTTTGTGCGTTGGAGAAAAGTAGATTGGATTGTATGCATCACTATAGAATTAAACACAGTATTCTGATTGTCCTAAAAGTTTTCTATGTTCCAAATATTCATTTCTTTCTCTTTGCCACCATGGATTTTTTAAACTTTTTTTTTTATTCGAGAAAGAGCAGGGGGTGAGTTGAGGATGGACAGAGAGAGAGAGAGAGAGAGAGAGAGAGACTACATGCGAAGAAGGCTCCAGGCTATGAGCTGTCAGCACAGAGCCTGACGCGAGGCTCAAACTCACAAATTGCGAGATCATGACTTGAACCAAAGTCGGATGCTCAATGACTGGCCACCCAGGCACTCCTGATCTTTTTACTTTCCCCATAGTTTTCCTATATCCAGAATGTCTGGTAGTTGAAATCATATAGGTGCAGACTTATTACCAGTTTCCAAAAATGTCAGTACTCAAACACCAGATGTTGTTTGATAGAGGAGTCCACTTGTCGTGAGCACTGGGTGTGGTGTGGAAGTGTGGAATCACTAAATCATACACCTCAAGTTAATATTACACTGTATATTTAAAAAATGTAATTTAGTTTTTTAAACGGACCATGAACACAGCTTTTGATAATAATTAAGGTAAAACTCAGTTATAAAATGTTGTTCTTGATGGGTGTCACAAAAGTGAACGTTTTGAGGTTTTCTAGAGTTGTTTCC
>PISW01013935.1:0-23234 GCA_004023785.1 Mungos mungo
CCTGCTTTGTGTCTCTTGCTTGAATTCTTTCCCTCCAGAAGACCAAGGACCAAGGCTGCACTGTTGCAGGTGGTAACAATATGGTAATTTGTGTTTAAGAGGACCTACCAAATGGTTTTCCAGTATTTTATATTTTAAGAGGCAAAATCTGTGAGAGTTTCAGTATTTCTACCTCCTGTTTATTATTTGTCTTCTTGATTATCATTACACTGGTGAGTTAAAAATCTCATTGATTTGATTTGCATTTCCCTCATGACTAATAACGTGGAGTATCATATGCATTTTTGTATATTAGTACATTCCCCTCATTAAAAAAATAATTCCTCCTTTCTTTAATGCAGTTTCAAGTTCATAGCAAAACTGAGAGGAAGATACAGAGATTTATCATATACTCCCTACACCCACATGTATTGCATCCTCCATGATCACTATTCCTCACCAGAGTGGTGCATGTGTTAGAGTTGACTAACCTACATCAACACATCACAAATACCCAAAGTCCATAGTTTACGTTAGGGGTCATCCTTGGTGATGTTATTCTAATAACAAATGTATATTGACAAACATCTATCATTAGACACAGTATTTTCAGTGTCCTAAAAATCCTCTGTGCAAAATCTTGATTCTGACTTGAGGTAATCACTGAGTGAGCCGCCATTTAAAAAGGGGGAAAAAAAGAGGTGAGAGAGAGTAAAACAATGCATTATCTACCACAATGATTAGTTTTAGCAAAAGTCTTGAACTGCAATATTTAAACAATATTTTGACATTTAAATTGTGCCAATCAAATTATATTAAAGTGAATTCTAAAACAATCCATTTTCTAATATTTTAGAAGATTAGGAGTTACTTGATAAAATACAATCCTGGTTTATCTTTTCTGAGAAAAGCTAGATTTGCATATTTCTGTTTTGCTTAAAGCACTGGCATGTATATTTAGATGGAGGAAAATGATAAATACTTAAAAATATACCTAAAATGCAGGAAATTGTATGCTATTTACACATCATTTTTCCAGAGAAAGTGTTAAGAAATAATTCTATAAAGTACAATAAATCTTCTACCCAAGATATTATATGATAATTACATCGATACTTTTAATTTTTTTGGACATTGGCTAAAATAATTTTGCAGGAGATCTTTCTTAAACATTAAAATTCACAACTCACTTTTCTGAGTTCATATGTGTCATTATACATACAGTTACACTTCTATTTTAGTAAATGCCATCATCATTTCAAGACCTATGTTAATAAGGCTATTTCTGTGAGCAGAAATTAGTCAAGCAACATCATATAACATGTTCAAATATTATAGAAAAAGTTTATGAAGTATGAAATGTAAGCATTAGCATTCATAAAATGTTTAATTTTTATAGTCAAGTATCCCTAAATAGATTCAACACTTTTATTTTATAATGGCATTTTAGTATCTAGTTTACATTAACAATAAGTTTTTAAATATATGTACAAGGCACTAGAAGGATAGTATTTAATAGACATTTTATTTGTAAAATGTGTACTCTGGATGTGGAGCTAGGAAAAATAAGTCTTACATCATCTGTGAATCTTCCTAGAAAGGCTTGGGTTTTAAGTTTCTTTGATTCATGCAAATCATTACTTGGGTTAGCTTATTAACAGTTTGTTTTAGCTTCATGTGTTTAGGTAACAAATAAAATCTTGCTTTATACTTTGAGGGAAGTAAGAACCAGAGATATATAAAAAGACATGCTCCTTAATCAGAAGCTGTTTATAATTTAATGGAGACTATTGAGATTGCTGGATAAACACGAGATTTTAATAAAAGGAGACAAATGCTTTACTTTTTCATACTACTGGACCATTACCCAGTCTGAGAGGTATGTGGAAAACTCTCATGTAAGATGATACCAGAAGTAAATCTTAAAGAATGTAGGTTAGTTCAATAGGTGAAGGAGGATTTTCTTGGAGCAAAACATCCAAACAAACAATGGGACAGCATAGAATTCCATGATGAGTATGTAATAAGCCTCATTACTGTGACATATGACGGAGAAGGATAATTCATCTGACCACGGGGAAGGATGGAGTTGAGGATGTCAGAACTGCAGAAAAGGAAAAGAGCAACAATCCAGATATTTCAGAGACAAAATACAGGCCAATTTTAATATTGATGTTTGGAAAGGGATAAACTCAAGAAATATTTTAGAACAAGAATTGGATGTAGGATGGCAAGAGAGAGTGTGATTGAATATAAGAGGTAAAGGAAAGGTATTTAGAATGGCACTAGGTTCCTTAGTTTGCCACGTAACTATATTATTCTCCAACAAAGGAAAAACAGGAAGAGCAGCATATCTGATAGGAAGACGGAAACTGTGTTTTCAGCACAAGATGAGTATGATTTCTATAGTACAAACAGGAAAATGTACACAACAAACTGACGGCAAAAAAAAAAAACAAATTTACGAGAGATATGAGGGATAAAGACATGATTTGGAACACTTGGAACACATAATAGTGGAACCTTAATAATTTCTTAAATCCTGTTCTCAAGGTAGATCAATGAATTTTTATCATTTGAACCATCCGAAGTCTATACTGGGCCTCTGAATATAATGTACAAATAGAGATCATGTCTTGCTAGGAGAAAGATGATGTTCTCCATCATACCTGAAGAAAAGAGTACAAAATGTTGTGTTTAAAGTTATTAGCGTTGTAGATTTGTGAGGGATTAAATTGCAAAACTTACATTTGATGGCTTCTATTTTCTGAGTGGTATTAAAAAGATCACTAGATTGGTGTGTGTAGAGTGAAAAAAGAATATTAGCTTTAATGAAACCTAAGAAAACATACAAATTTACTTCAGAAACTGAACAAAAGTCAATTTACTACCATGCTAGAATTTTCTTCCATGTAATAAATGAATGCACAGATATGATTAGAGCTATGGGCTTTTGGATGGAGCCCAAAAGTTATGGATTTTTGATGGAATCAATCTAATCACATAAGTCCTTAAAAACAGAAGCATCTCAGCTGTGTTTAGAGAGAAATATGAGACTGAAAAAAGAGTCAGAAAGATGTGATGTGAGAAGGATTGGTCCAATGCTGGCATTAAAAGTGGAAGAACAAGTCCAGGAGTCATGGGATGCCCCTCAATTTACAGTTAGAAATAAAATGGGGTTCTTAAAGGGAAAAATCCAGTCTTCTCCTCCTGTGTGTTTTTCTCCTGTGTGTCTCCTTTACTCCTCACACGAAACTCTTCACCTCTGGTCACCATATGTGTGGAGGTTTGTCCCTCACACCAGCTTGGTATCCTACAATGTAACTCAATTTTAGCACTACCTACTTGGAGATAACGTCAGATCCCACAGGTTAAAGACTCAGTCCCACAAGACTGCCCCCCACCCTGCTACTTACGATGTCAATAAACAAATAGTAGGTTCCCAGGTCACCTACAACTTTTTCCAACTTGGTTACAAACTGAAGGTTCCCACAACCCTATCCTCAGTTCCACTGATTTGCTGAAGCAGCTTGCAGAACTCAGAGAAATATTTCCTTAATGTTTACCAGTTTACTGAAGAATGTGATAAAGAATACAGATGAAAAGCCAAATGAAGAGATATATAGGGAGAAATCTAAGAGCAATCTAAGCATGGGAATTCCCATCCCCACGAAAAGTGGGATGTGTCTCTTACTGGTATGGATGTATTGCCAGCCTGGAAGCTTTCCAAACTCTGTACTACTGGGATTTTATGGAGGCTTCTTCACATATGCATGATCAATTATTGTAATATCAAAGTATTACATTTTAACTTCTCACCTCTCTCTGGAGAGATTGGCAGTGGGAAGCTGAAAATTCCAAACTTCTAATTATGGCTTGATTTTTCTGATGACTAATGTCCAACCACAGCCATCCAGAGCCATCCAGAAAGCACCTACTTTGCCCGTTAGAACAAACAATGGTCTTACTGAGAACTATAAATATCTCTTAATATTTCACCAGAATATTAGTCCAAGAACTGCAAGGAACCAAATTCTGCCGAAACCAGAATAAACAGGAGTGGGTTCTCCTCTAGAACCTCCAGAAAGAAACACAAGCTGCTAACACCTTGATTTGAAGCCCAGTGAAATTTCTACAGTCTTCTTACCTATAGACTGTAAGATAACAAAGCTCAGGTTTTAAATCACTAAATTTATCACAATTTTCAATAACAATAATAAACAACTAATACATACTTCTTTCTGAAGCTTCCTTCATGGACCCAGGAAGGCTTTTTTCACTGTTACGTCATCTGTAGAGCATTGCTTCTGGTCAGTAATTTATTTCACGACAACATCAATAACAAAAAGTACAATGATGGGATCACATTCATGGGATTAACGAATTCTTCTTTGAATCATACAATTCATAATCTGGATTAATGCAAAGTTTTATAGGTTTATTAAAATCTCAGTTGTGAAACTGTTGGGAGAGAAGACCTTCAAAAATAACAATAGCATTCAATCTAGGAATGCCTTAGCTACTTTGAATCAGAAACATACGGCTGCCCCACCTACAGCCAAATAAAAGTGTCTGAAATCAAGAAATAAAAGTGGAAGTGGAGTCCCTAGTCACTACTAACTGTAATAACTCCCTCACACACTTTTTTTTTTTTTTTTAAATTCCTGTCCTGGTAACATTTCATTCTGTTGACTTGGAAGTCTTAGTTCCCAATGGTGGTGGTGGTGGGAAGATTCTTCCAATATGGCTCTCAAAATCATTCCATTTAATTAAAAATCAGATTTCCATCTAGCTTTTTGGGAATCCTTACACTACAAAAACAGTAGACAAGAAAGAGACTACTGGATGGATTGACCACAATTACCAAAGAAAAGTGAGTTGTTTGTTAAAAACAAAGGCACGGAGGACAACGTCTGCACCCAGAGAATTCTATGGACTTCCTCTTAGTGCTTTCATGTCAAATAATTACAAGGAGTCAAGTGAAGAACTCAAACTCCTTGGGAATTAAAGTTTGGGTTCAACACAGCTGAGGTCCTGACTAGGCAAGGGAAACATAGAACAGATAGTAGAAAAAGTCTAAATAGTCTAAAAGACTAACCATTTTGTTTATTTCTTTTTTCTTGTTATGTGTATATATTTGCAAATTACTTATTTTATTTTTCCTCCTTTCTCATACTACTTTATAAAACACATTATTGGAGGTTAGCTTTAAATCAATGAAACTCTGACTGGACTTGAAGAGTTATTGGTATAGTCAGAAACTGATTACTGACTGTTGGGACTGTATTTCCACTTCTTTTTTGTATTTCCACATTTTGAGGAGTGAAATATGAGAGCTTCTTCATCTGTATGAAGGACAGCATTTACATTCAACTAAATGGGTATGAAGATGTGTATAAGTAGCAGTGCCAACAGAATGGTCTGTGCCAATTTTCAATTTCCGGCCCACTGGTCTTTGCCCTACTTATAAAATGTTATCCTTTGTCAATAGAGGGTGCTAGAAGGACATGCCTCAAGGCCAGAGCCACTTCATGGGCTCCTACCCCTTCTCTGGAGCAGTTGTCAGCAGAAGGATGTACCAGAGGCTAAGTGGTGCTTAATCAGCAACGACATAGTGAAAAACTATGCCCTGCCAGCCACCACCAATTAATTTCTCTGCCACCAGTGAGACACGCACTACGGACCCTCTGACCACATTCTCTAGGGAGTTGGTTACTGGTAGGCGGCATGTTCCTGGGTCAGCCATGCCCTCTAAATGGAAATCTGAATCCCGGATCTTCATTCCTCCCATACTTGTCCTGAGCTTTTGAGGCAGTAGTTACTATGTGTATTTGCTATTTACCTATTCCTAGGAGTCCTCTTCTGTCCTTTCAAAAGTTTGCCACCTGTTATGGTTAAGCATTCATTATATTAAATGTTACATGTTTAAATTACTAACATAGCTTTATCTCCTGGCTGGACATTGACTGACACACACATGTGGATTGGTTAAGAAAGACCAATTTTGATAAGATATTCTGGATGAACCCTTGCAAAGATAATTAATTGCTTAAAATTCTCTAATCAAAACTAAAAATTGTTGCAAAAATAGTTAATAATTTCAAATTTGATAATCAAGCCTGATAATATATAAACTAGACATGGAGATTTACATAACAAAGCAGGCATGGAATTATCACACATCAAAAGATTACAAATCCTAATTATTCTGTTATTCCCTAACAAAATTCAAAAATTTGGAGAAGTCACAAAGCACTTTGGAACCAAACCAATGTGCTAGAAATTGCAAAATGCATTTTTGTATGCAATTACTCTTCATTTGTTTTGTTTTGTTTTGGTTTAGATTTCAAATATCTCCAAGTATTCTTTGACTAAAATGAGCACATGCTGTTCACACTGTCAATCAAACTATGTCAGATATGATGATCAAAAGATTTAAAATGATAAAAGTTTGTGAGAGATGACACAGTATTAAGGCTTCAAAGAGCAACATGACCTTCTCTTGGCAGTATCCAGGACAAGGTACTGTTACTTATGATTTTCATTATGGTGAATTTGTATACTTTCTTCTTTTATAAGCTTTTCTTCTTTTTTTTTGTTTTATTAAGGATACATATAATTATCATTAGGACAAGGGCTTCTTATTTTCCCTCTCTTCATCAGATAAAATGAGAATCTATTAGGAATACCACACAAAAATCTGTGTCAATAATATGACCGGGCAAACCATCAAAATCAGTCAGAATAAAGAGGAATCATTGAGGATTCATAACATTTTACTGGAGAGTTGGACCATCTATTAATATGGAAATGTGTTTCTTTGCCTAAAGGAGATTATGGTCTAATTAAGAATACAAGAGAACTCAGTAATCAACACAAATGTGTGCAGGTAAAAACAAATTATGACAAGCTTTAGTTGAAGGGGATTTAGGGATTATGCTGGCAGTCTGAAGAAGGAGCAGAACATGTCAAGAATGAATAGACTACTGTGGAATGTATTTTCATAGTTGATCAGATGTGTATGTTTAAGTGTCATTTAAAGGTATGGCGGATGCAAAAATTCTGTAAAAGCAAAAATAATGATAGACATGGTTCAAATATTGTTACTTCAAGTACTTATTCAAAATATATCTCCTTGCTAAACTTCATGGTGTAGAACAAAACAATAAAAGAAAAAACACAAAGATTAGAGGACATTAAAATTTTCATCATTTTCACAAAAGTGGATCTTGCAAGTTTATAACTTCAATTTAAAGACCTATCTACATCCCTTAAATTTAGCAAACATCCACCAGCCTCACCCCAGTCTTCCCATGTCAAGACTTTATCTCTTCTCCAGTCAATGACCAACCCAAATTTTCCTAATTACAATTCACCTGGTTTTGTTGGATGAAAAAGACATAGCTTGCTTTCAGAAATTGCTTCATCTTAGCTTATATATTCTGAAAAGTACAATTTAATTTATTTAAAGCCTTGGTCACCTTTTTTCTGAAAAACCCTGTCTCACATCTCATACTCCTAATAGATTGAGTACATTAACTCTGTGGAGTTATGACCATAAGCATTATGTACTAATAGACCCAAATATAGAAATATTATTTAACACTTCTTTATACACTGATAATTAGCAATGACATGATTAATGGCAGCCTAGCACCAATCACACACACACACACACACACACACACATATATATAATTACAACATATAAATCATATATATATTATTACAATTATATAAATCATTATGTACTAGAAATTGTTAGCTGTTTATGATGTCCTTCTCTTCATGGGAACAGAGTAAGTCCATATTTTTCAGTTAATGGTATGGGGAGTAGAAATCATGTCTACCACTGATTGAAATGGATCCTATAAGCTTCCTATATGTGCTCTTCTTTGTTTACCTTTATCACCAAGAGATAGAGATGAACTCTAGGGAAATCATGAAAGCCATGTATTGAAGATGATCAGTTAGTGTAGGTCCTGAGTTGGCTATATGGAGCAAATGGCCCTGTTCTACTAACTTCACCTTCTAAGAATACACAAGTTCTAGAGCCTACTTTTTATGAAGAGTAGCATTGTTACAACTGCTTTTACTTATTCCTAAGCACACAGACACACAAAAACACATACTCACATTCAACTTCTATATTGTGGTACGTCATGTTTTACATAAAATAGTAGTGTGAATTCTAATTTTTGTGGATCTCAGTTTGATCTGATTCTGTCTTATATTTCAAGTATATATCATTGAACTTCATTTTTCACTTCAGACCTAGCATATTTCATCACATTTCAGATCTTTTTTCTCATACTGAATCTTTCTCATTCTTTTTTTAAAAGTATTTGTTTACAGCAACATTGCCTTCTGGAAATAGGATGTCCCAGACACATCCTCTTCCCTGTCCCAAAATCCAGGACTTGCTACCCCTCAGGAGGCCCTGGGCTTCTTTAGTGAGGAATAGTATAAAGGCCTGAATTATAGGCACAGGGGAAATCAATCCAAGAGAAGGTCTTAAGCTTATATCATTCCAGATGCTGCTGGATAAACACCTGACTTTCAGATTACATGTTACCTTAAGGCAAAATCCACTCTCATTCCAATTTATCCATATTAAACAGGACTATTTCCAGGCCATTAGTTAGGAAATATTGGTGTTTCAGGACGGGGAAAATTCTTCAAGCTCTTATACTGTTGATGACTAATTTTCCCACAAACCTCACTTTCATTAAGATTTTCTCTTTATATATCACTTTTTCACTTAAAGCAAAACATGCTTGCATTTATGAAAGTTTTGATTTGAACAACACTTCTGAAGTACAGAAAACCTGTTTTGTTACATATAGATACTAAGACCTACAGAAATAAATAACAATTTAAGCAGTTGGGTTTGAACTGAGATCATCAGACTCCAAATCCAGTCCTGTTGTTACCTGTCTTATTTCTTAAATTGTCCAGTTCATATTAGAAATATTCTCCCCTTTTTTATTTGTAGAGGTACTCTTGATCTTCGCCGTTGTAGTTTTACCCTTGTAATATCTCCAGTGCAGGCGCCCTTTTTATGTCACAGTGGCTTTGACTGCTAGATATTTCACCAACAATCCAGTTGTCTTCTTGAACGTTAGACCGCATTTTCCAGGCTCTCTTCCACTTAAGTGTGATCCTATACTGAATTCTTCCAAAGGAATGTGAAAACAGTGATGTGCTTTTGATGGCCAAAACTTTAAAGAAACAAGTATGACTTCTTCAAAGTCTTTCCCCTTCCATCGGCTGGATATAGCTAATAACAAGGCTGTAAAGAATGATAGCCATTAGAGATGAAAGAGTTCTTGCAGCACTCATAGAGGAGAACTAAGTGCCAACAAAAGCGATGTGTTTAGGACCATCATATGGGTAACACAGTATTTGAGACATTGTGCAATTGTAAATGTATTTGCTACCATTTTTCCATACATATTGAATATTATATAATGGAGTTTCATACTTTCTACATTTTGCCATCAGTTTTCTTAAGTCTAAGATCGTCTTTCCACCTGTTTTATATGCCTTTTATCCTCTATTTCTTTGAAGATATCTCCCTTTACTTTTCCTTTGTCTTCTTAGCTTCCAGCCTTACTTCTCTTTCATACGACATACCACAGAATATCACATACAACATACAAATTCCATCATATTTTTCAATAACAGTAAAACTATTACCAATCATAAAAGCACTATTCTAACTAACTATAATATATACAAGAATCAATCCAGGATACAATAGTTTCCAAATGTTTTGTTAATGTGATCATAATGTTGACCCTATAGCTCGAAATAAAATACTACAAATCTGTGTCCCAGGGGACAATGTTCACATGGAATGTACCAGTGGGCTTGTTCCTTCATTTCTCTAACAATATGATCATCCACAGCTTCAGAAATTCAAGTTATAGAACATTTATTCAACCATAATTTGCCTACTCAAACTTCATATTAATATCACAATCATGTGGTCACAATATTGTTCCAATGAGGTAAAACCAATTAGTTACATAATTTTTCATATCTAAATCCAAAAGCAAAATTTTATAGGTCAATTGATTTTGAGTGCGAAAGTCTAAATTTCTTACCTATGATATATTTTGTATCTACTTTTCCCAATTTCCATTCCATGGTGACTGCACTCCAAGTCAACATAGGAAACGCTCTGGCAATTAAAATGTAACCCCCTTGCGAGGTGCCTGGGTGGCTCAGTCAGTTAAGTGTTCAACTTTTGATTTTAGCTCATTATGATCTCACGGTGTGTGAGATCAAGCCCTGTGTTAGGTTCCGTGCTGATAGCACCAGCTAGCATGGGATTCTCTCTCCCTCTCTCTCACCCCCTCCTTCCACCTTCTCTCTCTAAAGTAAGTAAGTAAACTTTTTTTAATCTAGCCTCTTTGAATAGTTGCAATATTCTCTATCTGTGGCAGTTTATAATAATCCAATAAACTATAGATAAGTTTATTGATCCCCACATAATAAATAATGGTAAATGCAGAGATTTTTAAAAAATTATTTGAACCTATATTTTTGATTTCTTACACCATTTTGTTAATTTACTATAAGTTACACCAAGCTAGTAAACTGTTCTAACTTGCCAATGTTATGCAAAGCAATTTCTTTTCTTTTCTTTCTCTCTCTTTTTTTTCTTTTAAGCCACAATCTGTCTATCTCTAGCAATTTCCTCTTGAGTCACAATTTACTGGGTCACTCAGAAATACAAAATTAATTTGGAAGCACTGTATTGATACCAGAGAAGCTTAGATATTGACTTATCTCTCCCTCTTCAAGTTAGCTCTTTAATACCTTTGAATTTAAACTTACATACCAATAATTAAGTTATTATGCCTTCGTTGTAAGATGCATATTTCTGTTTACTTAAACAAGTTGTATCAAGTTATTCTTTACATGGCTATGTGCGCAGAAAACATTTTCTTTTGGATATATATTTTGATTGGTAGATAATTTAGTAGATATTGCTTGCTCTCCAGAAATTTTATGTGAAAAGTCTCTCCCCCATAATTCCAAATGTTCATTCTCTTCCTATCCTTGAATTCTTCAATTATATATTTGTTTTTAAGTTGACTTAACCCTCTTTGAAGTCAGTTCTCCCCTCTCCTTAATTACCTACAACCCAAATGTTTAACCAAGACTATCCAAACCTCAACTTTTCACTTCTGATCTTTCAGTAACATTCAGTATTTTAGGTACTGGATCTCACTTTCCAAAGCACATAATAATCTGAGGAAGAGTCTGAAAAGTGACTCTATTTTTTTAACACATTTATAATGTCCACATCTCATACTATACCATCTACACCCTCGCATACAAAACAGGATTGCATTTACCGCTAGCACTCGAAATCAGCCTCTGCAAGTATGTTCATTTAGACTTCTCCCCCAGAGCATATGAATCCTTTCTGTTATATTTTGTTCCTGCCTGACCACAATGTAAAACAATGTGAATGAACATATGCAGTAAGGACTTGTTGGATTTTACTGGTTACTGGAATTATTTCAATTCCTATATTTATAATTTGTTCTGGAAGTAGTGGTGGTGAAAACTCGCACCAACACTGACAAGAATACTTTGCTAGCTTGAGTTAATAATTGCATCAGATCCCTCATATGCCAGCCCGTGAAATAACATATATTTCTCTAAAATTGCAACAAAACAAAGTCTGTATTTATAGTTTAATCATTTTGTAAGAATATTTTAAATAATGTGAATTTCATTTATGAAGTGCCCTTTTCCTATTAAAAATCTATCTCATTCCAACTATCTATGGATTTCATTTTTCCATACCCTAAACAACCTATTACCTTGCATAATCCCTTTCAAAGACGAACATTGACACTATAGTTGCTCTTTTCCTTAAAACCTTAAGGCAAGACTTAATTTAAGCACATATTGTTCAATATACATATATCTATGTGCATTCAAATAATTATCTTTACTTTTGTCAATTTATGGTATTCTCATATTATTCTGTTAAAAAACATTTTCACTAACAAATACTTATTTTTGAAATTTCTTTTAACTTAATAATAAAAATAACAAAGTTTCTGAGGACCTGCAAGCACCTATTTGGCATATATAATATATAATTTCCACATAATTCTGAAAGGGAGATATTATGCATAAGTCTTAGCTTAAGGAAATTTCAAGACTTGAAATATTTAACCCATGATGGTATGGCAAATAAATGGTGGAAACAGGGTTGCAATTCACATTATTTGTCTGATTCCAAAGGTCATTTCCAATTCTAAATATTTTAGCAAAAATATTTACAAAAATAATAAAAACCTTGTAACCACATGCTATTCTATGCATTATTTTGTCCCCTTGTTATTAGTATGCTCTCTATATTAAGACCTAAATATCAGTTAGTATATTTTAAGCCAGCACATGCTGATGTACTGCAAAATGTTTAGAAATAAGTTGCTCTGAAACTTAGCACTTTATCCCTGTATTATTTTTTTCCAAGTACAAGGTTATTCTGACATTTACTATCCATTTTACAAGAAAAGAATTTAAAAAGGAAATTTGCATATTTTTTGATTTACGTGAGAGTTAGAAGTTCCCTACTGTTAGTCATTTAGAAAGTAGGTGTACCTATTTGAAATGACAGTTTCTCCTTTGTAATACTTTCTAGTATACATTTTCTGGCATTTCATTAAGGGTGAATTACTTTCTCATTATACATTTTAGGGGATAAAATGAAGATCCATAATAAGGAGTATGCACAGGCTTAGATTCTGGGAAAAGCAATAAAGTTCCTCTCTAAAGAAAGTCATTCTCGCCACAACTGAGGAAAGATACTTAAAGTTCTCATTCAATTTAATTGAGAATTTTAGCTTAATATGTATATATTATTTCATATATAACATCACAATTATTATAATATTCCATAAAAACAATTAAGAATATGTGAATATTAGAAAAGCTAACTTACTATATTCCAAATGATTTAATTTTCATTTCATTTTTAACTTATTGACCTGGAATAGGATAACCAGGGCCAGTTCAGGAAGCAAGAACATGAGTTAGTCAATGACTTACCATGATTATCATCAACTTTTCTTCGATCATCATCACCAAATAGTGTCACATGGTTTAACCTGATATAATGCACAATATACTCAATCATTGTGCTGTCTCATCACTTGAAGCTTACAATTGCAAAACAGTAACAAATCATATTATATGATAAAGTAAAAAAATACTTGATTTTTTAACCGTATTAAAATCAAGGAACTATCCATGAAGAGATTACATTTTCAGTGAGTTTTTGAAGAGGAATCTTTGTTATTATAGTCTCTGGGAGAAAATAAACAATAAAGAAAAAGCATAGCACTAGTTAAATCATATATTCATCACTCTAATCAATTATTAAACAAAATAATCCCCATGAAGTTACAAATAGATGTTTTTATAAGTGACTGAAGTAAATAAATGCACTTTAGGAAAAAGAACCAATGAGGGTGTAGAAAGGACTAAGTTGTAGAAAAAAATAAGAAAGATAAATGTTTGAACTAATACAAGTGGCTATAAGAGTAAAAAGTCACCCAAGGATAAGACAACAGATAGAATTAAATGAGAATATTTGGGAGTAGTGATATTAGATAGAGACTACAAAGTAGCAAACAAAGTGAAGAATTGGAAGATGAGTGATGCACTAGTCAAAAGAGCTTTAAGAGTAAGAATCTGGTTACATAGGTCAAATATTTGAGAGAGGTCACGTTACATGTAGACAATGTATTAAATTTGATAATTAAGATGTGATTGACAATGTTGTAAAGCAAACTATAATGATGATAGGAATAATGAATAAATTAGAGAAATTCTAAATAGCATAAAGACTGCTAGATATTTCAAGGAGTATAGTCTTGAAGATAAAGAGAAAAAAAGTATAATAGCTTCATGTTAAAAAGAAATCAAGAGTAGATTTTTTTTTTCAAATAGGTGAAATTAGTGCATTTTTAAATGGAAAGGAATGGATCCGGGAATGTGGAGTGTGTAGTCACTGAGAAAGGTGAAAGAAAATGTGTTTCATTAGAGGAGGCACTGAAGAAGTTGAGAGGGAGTGGCATCAAAGCACAGGTCTGTGGGAGGCCTGGATGGCTCAGTAGGTTAAACATCCAACTTCGGCTCAGGTCATGATCTCACATCTCAAGGTTCATGAGTTCAACCCTCACATTGTTCTCTCTGCTCTCAGCATGGAGTCTACTACAGATCTTCTGTCCGCCTGTCTCTCTGCCCCTCATTGCTCCCTGATTGCTCATGTGCCCTTTCTCTCTCTCTCGCTCTCTCTCTCTCAAAAATAAATAAATACTTATAAAAATGAAAAGCATAGGTGGGTGAAGTTGACTCGATCCCGGTGACAAAAAGTGACAGTTGTGATCAGGATACTCTCAACACCTATGTGGATAGTTAACAGGAAGCTGGAAGGAGCAGATGAGTATTATCAGATTTATTTTAGGAAATAGCTTCAGTTGAACAAACATAACACTTTGGCACTGTGTAGGTGGGCTGAAAGGAGAAAACTTCTTGCAATATGGTAGCTGTGGCAGGAGGCTATTAGCTAGACATGGTCTCTGACACCTCTGAAAGAGCTGACGTCTCTCTCACTGTTCCACATCACAGTAAAAAATGGGTATTTGTACTTCTAAGAAATATTTTTGCTTTCTTGAGAGTGTGATAAATGTTATATGTTTTATAAATATCTGAAACATTTAGCTGGTAAACAGGAAGATCTTTTATATCAATTATATAGAGGAGGCCAGATGAGTCATTTGTCACAGAAAATTACTCTAAATCATCATCTCAGGATAAATGTATCATTAAGTTATTTAAATAGATCTCTGAAAAGCTGAATTCTATACTTTCTTCTTAATGCTTCATTAATTTTTACTTTCTCTTCAAATAAATTCTTGTGTTAGATTTTCTCTAAAAATGGTAATTTTATAGAGTTCCTCCATCTAATTTGTCATTATTCCTTTCATTTTTGCTGTATAAAAAGTTGAATTCATATTCCACATTTTTCAGAGATGTATAATCCTTAAAAATAAACTAATATTTTGATATATTTTTCAATAATACTGAAGAGAAAGACGTCTGGGTGGCTCAATCAGTTAAGCATCTGACTCTCGGTTTTGTCACAGGTCATGATCTCACAGTTCATGGAATCTTGTCCCACATTGGGCTCTGCACATTGGCCTGCTTGGGGTTCTTTCTCTCCCTCTCTCTCTCTGCCCCTACCCTGCTTATGTGCTCCCTCTTTCTCTCAGTAAGTAAATAAATATTAAAAAATAATATTTAAGATAAAGAAATAAAACAATCCCTAAAATAATTTGATTTACCTCTAGAACATAGATCAAATTCTAATCAAGTCCTTGTATTTGGCAATGCTGTGGTAGGTACATGAGTTTATATTAAATATTAAGATGTAAATAGAAATGTACTCTTTAATAGAAAAATGGACACTTAAAATTTTTTTCCAGCTAGGTCCTCACTACAGGAAATGGAATAGAAAATTTGATTTCATAGGTTTGTATGGTTCATAGCAGTAGTTGCATTCTAGAATGAGACTTGAACCTTTTACTTGTAACATAAAGCAACAAAGTTATTGCTATAAGGCAAATTTTGCTTATAATCTCTATTAACATTGAGTACACAAGGTTTAAACTAATGAAGATTGTTGTAAAAATATGCTAATATATGTACTTAGGTGAAAAGAGTGAGATTTTAAGATTATTATATGGAAATACAGAAATAAGTTGAAAATTATGATCCGAGTTTTTGGAATGTCAGAGACAGGTTTCACTAAGTGGCTCAAATTGAACTGACATCTATAAAGCCTTGCATACGATGAGATGGAAATTAGGAGTTAGAAAAAGAGGAGCAAGAGAAAGAGGAAGAGAGAGAACATAGCACAGAATCAGGAAGTGTGTATGGTGACCTAACCCACGTGTATGAATGTGTACTATTCACAGATGACATTTGAGGGTGATGATAGGCTGCATTTACCTGGTAAAAATCTAAAGCACTGTTCCGTCTTTCATGCTTCTCATTGGATAAGGCTTGACTTCTCTTTGTTTCCTTCTCTAAGGCCATATCGACATGAGATCTTTCCAGCTAAAGATCAACTAACTACTTCCAGCAAAAGAGAATTCACAGGACTCCTTCCCATGGAGACCCAGGAAGCTTCAAGCATAATACTTCAACAAAGAATTTCTTTCTATAAACAATACGAATGTACAAAGAATTAATTGGTAAGCTTTTTTTTTCTAGGAAAAATGAAAATGTGTGCATTTTAATGAAATCTTTCAAGATACCATTTTGCTTTTTCTCTAATCTAGTATAGTCTGCACTAAATCTTGGTAGTATAAAACAGGGCATACATAAGGAAATGAATTAAATCACTAATAAATTTGGTCACATGGAAAAGAATATTGCCATTAAAACAACTAATTTCACAAAACTCACGCATCCTGATGATTGGTTGAGAGTGTTGAATTCTGTCATCTAAATCCCACTTAGATGACCTACGTATTTTGCTGTGTATTTATAATTAGCGTTGTAATTTGTGAGTATGAGCAGTATGTATGTATGTCTGCATTGATCATTATCTACCTAACTATCCTCCTTTCATTAGAGAAAGAAGAGAAAGAATAGAGTAAACAGGACGGATGCCACCTTCTCTTGTCTGCCCCTCCTTGCTTCTTAATCTGAGATTTTGGCAATTCATTAAATTGAATTTCAATCTATCGTTTTTTCCTTGGGATGAATGGATGATCATAGCTTTCATACAGTTCTCACAATGATTTTCCAAGAAGACTATAAATTACTGTTTCAGTGTTATTAATGACATAAAAACCAGTGATATTAGCTAGGAGAAAATACGACATTCTGTTTCTGATGACCCAAATAAAATCATGATCAGAAAATAAGGTATGTATTCTTGTCACATAAGAAAGACTCAGGATAGTTATTTATAAATTTTAAATTGGGGGTCCTGGGTGGCTCTGTTGGTTAAGCGTCCTACTTTGACTCAGGTCATGATCTCACAGTTGGTGGGTTTGAGCCCCGCATCGAGCTCTGAGCTGTCAGCACAGAGCCCAAAGTGGGGCTCAAACTCAAAAACTACGGGATCATGACCTGAGCCGAAGTCAGACACTTAACCAAATGAGCCACCCAGGTGCCCCATTATTTTTGTTTCTTAACCAAAAATAAAAGTAGAAGGGATAAAAAGAAAAGAAGTAAACTTTCTCTCTGATGACAAAATGTTTCCACTCCTGTTAGGTATTATCTTTGGAGCTGAAGCATAAAGGACAGCATTATCTAGCTATTTACAGAAATGCTGCTGTTCTGGGTACACTATTCAGAGTCATTTTTAAAAGAGATAATTTCCATCAGGTTTGGCTCTTACTAGGCCTCCCTCTATTCTCAAATCAGATTGACTCTCCCCTAGAAAGCAAAGCTTTTTAACCTCACAGATCTCATCCCTGGAGCTAAAGATCAACCAGTACCAATAAAAGAGGATTCACAGGAGTACTTCCCCATAGAGATCCAGGCAGCTTCAAGAGTAGTACTTCAAACAAGTAATTTACTTTTATAAACAGTATAAATAAAACAGAAATAGCAAGAAGTTCACTGACTTACATCATTTTGCCTTTTTACAGCACTCTGGATATTTTATTTTATATTATGCAGGAGGTCTGCAAGCTGTTACAGTTGCTTAACTATGGGAGGTCTCCAAGCTGTTCAGGCGTAATTCAGATAAATCAAGTGGTACTCCCCATTGGAAGCTTTACTTAAGATATAGCCTCAAGGTGGTACTTTGCTATCTGAATAATTATAAATTGGTAGCTGTTTATGGGACATCTACTTTTTAAAGATTAGATTACTAATGATTTTTTAATAAATATAATAAATTAATATTGACCAAAAAACTGCATTCTTTGTGTAATTATCGACATCAGTACTTCCCAAGGGCATTTCAACAATTTATTGAAAGTCTTTAGTGAGCCCTTAATATGCTAATGTGTATTTAAATCTTCAAGTAAGATAGCATGTAATGTCTCCTAAACTCATTGAGGACAAACATATATATATTTGTACCAAGTAATGAAAAATGCTGATAAATTAACTGAGCTTTGCAGTATTACTCAGAATAATCAGGATCTTTGTCATCACATAGACATTTTAAAAATTGTATTAGAGGTCAGTATGCCTCATTCCTTTATTTAGCACAAATTACTTAAATATCTGCTACCTGATACATGACACATCCTGTCCACAGAGAACTTTCATAGGATTTAGTCCAACTGACATGTATGCTATTTTCTAGCAGTTTAATATAAAACTAACAGTTTAAAAGTGCTTTTAATGAATATATGATTATCAAATTATATCTCAAATGAATCTAATCCATTTAACTTCTAGGAATTTGTTTCCTTCTGTAAGAACTTCCATTGAAAGTATCAAACCAAAACAGAATTTTGCATGCTTGCTATGCAATAATTCAATGAGAATAAAAATTTACATATTTAGGCTGAAAACAAGCTTTGGTTATATGAAAGAAGTAGGTGATTGGTTGGCTTAAATGAATTAACCTGTACATTGAATTAGCACATATATCATGTATCTATCAAATGCCACCATCAATGGAGAAGAGCTTGGTGAACTTAGGAAAAATGGTAATAGACATGGCCCAGACGGCAAACCTCAGTCTTGAACACTAAGTTGAACACTAGTTCACATTCAAAGTAACTTTAACAAACTTCTTTGAGGAATGATTCGGACTAGTTCTTTGTGACCTAACATATGATTAAATCTTAGTCATAATTTGATTAGTCTTTAATTGCCTCTGTAGAAATATTAACTGAAAATATCACCACACCTGGATAGTTATTCTTTCTTAACATCAAGTAGATAGTGTATGGCATTTAAACCTTTCAACCAATGTATCAAATTTATATTGACATACCTATAATTTTATGATGAATCTAGATACAGAATACAATTTCATCATGCTTAATAAATCATTTCTTTTTGCTGTTGAAAAATGATAGGTAGTTTAATTTCACAAAGAAACTGATGCCAGCTGCCAAAAACAGGTGTGATGCAGTGTTTTAAATGCAAGCTAAGAGATAAATAAATGTGAAATGCCCATCCTTCACAAATTTGTTTTTAAGTGTAAGTTCTATCATTTTATCTAAAAACATCAATTCCATAACTAAGGCACCCTTCATGTTATATGTTCTTAAAATAATTGCAATGTATAATAATTCATTATATTATCATATGTGTTATCCACCATATATATGTGGTGGATATATATATATGTATATATATACAATATATATATATATATATATATATAGTAGTATAATAGACAATAAGAAACATATTATAGTTTGTGTTCAGAATACATCCTATTTTTATAGAAATATACATACATATTGGACTTCTGTTAAAATCAAAGTCAAACTGATTTCTGCTTAATCTCATCAATATGAATCTAATCAATATAAATAGGGAGGCTAAGTGAAATAATTTACTTAAATAATTCCACTTTTCACAATTTGACAACTCAGTGAAGATAAGAGAGTCTTACAAAAAGTAAACATTTTTACAACCCTTTAAAATTGTTTCTAATGGGTGCCTGACTGGCTCAGTTGGTAGAGCATAAAACTCTTGATCTCTAGGTCATGAGTTCGAGTCCCAAGTTGATAGTTTACTTTTAAAAAAGGAAGAAAATCACTTCTGAGATATAAATACATACATATATATATATGTATATATATGATGATTTCATATCCTTCAGAACTCTCTTCTGGAAAAAAAGCTGTGATAGAGTTAATGCTTTACTTTAAGTTTGCTAAAAAATGCCATTTATTCCATCTTGGAAGTTCAATATGGTGAAATGAATTAAACTAAAGGACAAATTGCTTGTAAATTTTCTTTCTTTCTTTCTTTTTTCTTATTCATGACAGCACATAGTCTCTCATGAATCTATTTTAATTTGAAACAGTTTTATTTTTAAAATTTTACAATATGTATTTAACCTTTTGTCTACTGTATGTCACATATAATGGTTGCCCTGTATAAAACTAACAGCTTTCTTAACAATGTTGTGTAATGAGATTGATCTCAGTTGCCCTGAAGCCAACATCTTTGGATTCTTTATTCATCAACATCTATTCAGTATAGTCAGGAGAAGAGTACAACTAAACTATAAAGAAAACTTCTTGTAAATAAGAATGACATATATAACATATCTTTATGAAATGGAAGCTGAAATCTAAAACACCTTCTGCTTCTGAAGTGAAGGCATTCATATTCAAGGAAAGGAATTATTTTCTCCTAAAATACACACAGACAAATATCCAGGCTTATATTTGGGGATTCTTATATAGTCAAATCTTGAGTTTCTACAATTGTTGAGGAAATTATTCCCATGGGTAGATCTAAAACAGGTTTATATTTCCAAACGATGTAACAAACCACGGAACTGTTGACAAAATAGAATAATATTATCAAGGGATGTAATTCTAATAGTTAACTTGGGGCCACAATAGTTGGTACCTTTTTAATGCTGCACGTCATTCCAGGCAAACTACAGAGCTTCAGGTTCATGAATGATGGAATGGATTTATAAATAATCATTTTAGAGGCACCTGGGTGACTCAGTCAGTTAATCATCCCTCTCTTGGTTTCAGCTCAGGTCATGATCTGCCGATTTGTGAGTTTGTGAGCCTGCTTGGTATTCTCTCTCCCTCACTCTCTGCCCTTCCCCTGCTAGCTTGCCCTCTCTCTCTCTAGCTCTGTCTCTCTCCCTCTCTCTCTCTCTCTCTCTCTCTCTCTCTCAAAAATAAATAAAGAAATAAACTTAAAAAATAAAAATAAAAAATAAATAATCATTCCAGAGAATGGACTCTATGTAAAAACCTTTATGATTTGTAGTTAGAAATGTAACATATCAGCTAAAGGCGTTATGTTAAAATGAAATCTATCTGCTAGGATATTTTTGTAATAGTCTGTGATCTTAATCAAACCCATCTATTTAGGACACATGCTCATATTTCATGAAACTTAGAAAAAATATATTCTGTAAGAATGGTTTTGGGGGCACCTGGGTGGCTCAGTCAGTTAAGCCTCTGACTTCGGCTCAGGTCAGATCTCACATTCGTGGGTTCGAGCCCCACGTCGGGCTCTGTGCTGACAGCTAGCTCAGAGCCTGGAGCCTACTTCGGATTCTGTGTCTCCCTCTCTCTCTGACCCTCCCCCTCTCATGCTCTATCTCTCTCTGTATCAAAAATAAAATAAAACATTAAAAAATTTTATTAAAAAAAAGAATGGTTTTGTATAAAATCTTTTAAATTCAAGAGACTATTAAATTTTTACTCTAAGTTAGTTTAATGGAGGGGTGCCTGGGTGGCTCAGTTGGTTAAGTGTCCAGCTTTGGCTCAGGTCATGATCTCACAGTTCATGGCTTCTAGCCCTGGGTCAGGCTCTGTGTGGACAGCTAGCTCAGAGCCTAGAGCCTGCTTCGGATTCTGTATCTCACTCTTTCTTTGACCCTCCCCTGCTCACGCTATCTCTCTCTGTCTCTCAGAAAGAAAGAAAGAAAGAAAGAAAGAAAGAAAGAAAGAAAGAGAGAAAGAAAGAGAGAAAGAAAGAAAAAGAAAGAAAGAAAACATTTAAAAAAGTTAGTTTAATGGAATTAATGAAATTTAGCAACTATCATGTACAGAGTTCTAGGAGTCAAGGAATAGGATGTGACTTTCTCAGCTGCCAAAGTGTCTTAATTGTTCCTCATGTGTTCCTGATAGCACCTCAGTTTCTCAGAATGATTTCCCTCCCCTAAGCAAGGCAGCTTTGGTTGATTTTCACCTAAAGTAATATGTTCTTTTCATCAGGATGGAAGTATTCACCAGTTGTCATTAATGTTTACTTGAACATTTACCAAAGTTCTCAGTTACTTCTAAGGCAGAGGAAAGATAGTGTGTCATTAAAGAAAGTTTGAGAATTTTTGATAAAAACATTTAAAGGACTCCTGGGTGGCTCAGTTGGTTAAGCTTCCAACCTCGGCTCTGGTCATGATCTAGTGTTCTGTAAATTTGAGCCCCACATCAGCCTGCTTCAGAGTCTGTGTCTCCCTCTCTCTTTGCCCCTCCCCTGCTCTGTCTGACTCTCTAAAAAATAAATAAACATAAAAAATTAAAAGAAAATGCAAAAGGTTCGCTTACTATAAGTCATGCATATAACCATAGTTATTAGTATATACAGATTAGATATATAGTTATCATTATAACTAAAAATAATTATACCTGTAGGTTGGGGTGTGTGTGTGTGTGTGTCTGCTTAAATTTCCAAAAAGATGATGGAGTATGAGTATCTCTCACATTCTTATGAATGTTGTAGTATACTCTTTTTATAAAAAGAGTATAGAGTATTGTAAAAAATATGTTGGAAAATGCCGGCTTGGGTAAATGATTTTGAGAAAATAGAGTAGACTGTACAACACTTCTGTGTGTTGGTTCATGAAGCCCCGAGCTGGGATATTGTGTGTATTTCACAGGCAACTTAAAAAGAGATGTGTTTCTGCTGCCAGAAGAAAGATTCCACAAAAACAAGAATATGATTGTCACTTCTGGTGTAACAGCGACTGCTATCATCTCCAACATATTGTATGCTCACTGCTTATGTGTCAATGTCATTGAGAAAATAGACCATTTACACCTGACATCTGGTTAATATATTTACATGATTGTGCCAAATATACGTATTCTGTTTTCTCCCACGGAATACCCTTCCACAGTGGCAGAAACTAGAAAATTCTCAGCGTTCAGCATTAGTACCCCTTTATTTCTTATGTGGTAAACTATGTAATTTCTCCCTGAGTTAATGCTTGTGATAATGTTCTGCTACTAAATACGTATGAAATATTTAACCAGGGATCTAATTTACTCTGCTGTTTTACATAGTGGCCTCATATTTGCATATCTTTTGCCTGTACAAGCAAAGTGAAACAAACTACCAAGCACTTATCTGATTTGTTCATTCATTCAAAACTGAAAGGGAAGCGACATAATCTATAAAACATAAATCGGGCATATTCAATTACTTAACAAGATGGCTTTGATTATCCAATGAGATTACTGCTTTTGCCTGTTAAATGCAGTGCTTATCCCGAAATGACTTCTTTCATATTTTCCACAAAAGTG